>VFFE01007674.1:5277673-5381188 GCA_008921705.1 Burhinus oedicnemus | reverse complement strand
GGATGTCTCTCTGCTGCTCTCCTCCTCAGACTGGCTCTGACTACCTGTTCTGTTGCCCACAGAAATGCCCTCAGACTGCATCTGGAAAGGCTCTGCAGTAAATGTGATAACATTTTAATCTGTACTGCCGTGCCAGGGGATTTCCAGCCCCTTTTTCAGTAAGATAATATGTTAAGGTGTGAACATTCCTGCGTGTCTCCAAAAGTGGGAAAGGATTGTGCCACCTTCCTCTTGTATTTGGAAACAGCAATTCTGAAGGGCAAACCACCTGCAAATCCTAGCAGTACAGTCTGACCTGTGACTTTTGTGGCACAAATCCAGCCCAGACAACCTAGACATTTTTGGCCAATTAACCTATTGTTGATCACAGAGCACAGAGTGCAACTCAGGACATGGTGGCGGCATGTTGGCTCACTTCTGCTGGGACATCAATGCACAGGATCAAGTGCTCCGGCAGCTTGGTCTGCTCCTTCTGCAGGTGCGCCAGTTCTTTCAAACCACAGGAACCACAGATGGAGAAAATGTGAAATGGTAACATTTCTCCACCCCTGTGGAAGAAGGAGGTCAGGTTTCTAAGTAGGCATTTGAGCATTTTCCTTATCATTCAAGTGGCTCCAGCAACAAAGAGAAATAAATGTTCCTGGATCCATCAGTGATCACAGCAGAAGTTGCTAGATGAGCCCCACAGGCTTAGGCTACACGGGGACGCCTTGGAGAACTCTTGCCCTACATCAGGGGAACTGGCTGTGTAAGGGAGTTCTTCCCTCCCTGATTAAGACAGCAGAACCTGGGCTCTGCCCTCTTCACCACGCTCAGGCTGGACATCACCAAAGCGTAAAGTCACTCACTGTTCTCAGGCTCTGCTCCCTGCTGTTGAGGAGCAATCTGAACACATTGCTTATGCGTCATCTTCTGCGTCTGCGTTGGGTGGGCCAGTGCAGGGTCTGTCTTTCAGGAGCACGGAGGCTGCATTCCCTCCCTATTTGCTTTTGTATCTTTTTAGAAGCAGTGGCTTGTAAGGTATCCAGCTGTATGTATGTAACACATACAAATCATTCAGGTCTCCCATAAAACAAATCACTTTCTGAGCAGCAGGTCTGAAGGAGGTGGTTGCATAGACATTTGCACTCCCTAAATTCTCTACCACTCCAGTGCCCTGTATTCCCTTTCTCCACCTCGTTGGTTCATCCTTTACATGTCAGGCTGGGCAAGGCACATATGCCTTGGCAGACCCTGAGCTGAAGGTACGTCTCAGCTGCCTCCTGCCTCCTGAGTAAAGTTAGGGTGATGTTTCTTCTTCAAAAGTCTTGTAGAAATGTAATGTCTTCGAACCTTAGCCTCTCTGCCAAATGCAGTTGAATGTGGCAAATAGGTTTAGAAATTGCTAACAAAGAAAAGGAGGGAAACACATGCACAGACAGGTACAGACAGACACATGCTGCAATTGGAAAAATGTCATGTATGTAAGAAACTAGATGGAAAATGACTTGGTCTATGCTAAGGGAAGGTGTGGCACCTCCACCCTATAGCTCAGTTCCTGGGGTGCAGAGGAACAGGGGAGGGAAAAGACACATCTTCAAAATGGGGACAAGACAAGGCAATGCTGGAAATGTGCGAGGAGGAAGAGGTGCCAAAGGGCTGTCAGTGGTGTGGTTGCTCACTGTCCCAGCTGGGCTGGGGCCAAGTTTGCATCCTTTGTCCCCCAGCTGGACTGACATGGATGGACAGGAGGAAAGACAGGGTGGGGTAAGTCTGTATGAGCCCTCTTCTTGCCAAGCCACTCTTCTGCATGACCGTAGGGAGCCAAACAGGGTCAGAAGATCCAGTGTCTAGCCCTGGCTCTGCCCATCCCCTTCATTTCTCTTACCTGTAACTTCTTTGTCTTGCTGGGTCATTTAAGCTGGAGTTTCCACAGCACCTAAAACAGATATACCCTCATCTTATCTAGCACCTCTAGATGACACTGTAATACAGATGAAAAATAGAAATTCAGTCTCAACAAAACACGTCCCCTTCATATTTATTAATAATTAATATCAGCTTTGCTTTTTATTATTTTAGTGGTTTTGTGAAAATAGAAATAATTGTTGCTGATTATTATTTATTTAAGTGATGACAACATGATTAATAATACTTCAGGATGGGAAGGATTCACACTAAACAACCTAGAATGGGGAGATATTATCTCTGTTGGTGGCAAAGCTCATAATACGCAGGCATTGGAAAAATGATAACCCACCTGTAGAGGAAGAATGATTAAAGACAACGATGGATGTGGCAACACACAGATAAAGGAGATCAATATTTAGGATATAAAACAACTTAAGAGCCTGGGCCCATGAACTCACTCTGACATGAGCAGTCCTTGCTGAAGTGAGGCTGACATACCTATTATCCACCTGCCCATCGAGGCGGGTTCAGGATCTGCGGAGCCCCATGGACCAAACCACTCATGGACAAATTCTTCCCTGGTAGACCCTCACTGTCATACATAGCTTTATCAAAGCTAAATTCAGACAGTGATTTCTGTATTTAAAGAGTTACTGAATTACTGAATACTTTTAGCAAAGCTTAGGCCTGTTGCCCCCATATATTTTTCCTGTTACAGCAAGCATCTTCCAGTGGCCTGCTTTCTGGTCATAGCAGCCAATGCTAAAAACCCAATATTTCTGCTTGGTCATACAGTCTGAAGCTACTCTGCTTCCTGCATCTCATTTTCATCTTGTAATAGGAACAGAAAATTGTAGAGCCAGTCACATTTCCTCATGAAAAACTATTTGTTTTTTTTCCCAAAGAAACTGAAATTCATAAGATTCTGATTATGAAATTTCACTGTGATGCTTTACAGAGTCAGCCCTTTGGCTACCTCATGCTTGGATTCTGATTCTGCACTTCTCATAGCACCTAACATTTTCCCCCTTTTCAGGAGAGTACACTGTAGACGCGAGGTCAGCTCTAAGCCTGGCCCATACAGAAGAACAGAAGCATAAAGGGATGGGACATCTATCTAATTTGTCCTAAAACACCTTGATTTTCACTTGTAAGATTGCCAGGTTTTGACTCGCTTGCCTGTTTGTTTGCTAGAAGGTAAACATTTTGCAAGTCCAGTTTTACATGCCTGCAAGAAACACTTTAAATGAGACATTTTCTACATTTTCTATCAAACTGCTGTCATGCAGCCTGGGACCCTGGGGAGCGCCTTTGGGTAACTCCCTGGGTGAAGCACGGTCACCTCTTCTGCAGCCATTTCCGCTTCTCTTGCCCCTTTACCAGTGACTGGAAGGTGGTTTGGCCACTGTGCTGGGGCTGAAGCCTATGTTAAACAAGATGCCCGTTGCTGTCTAGTGAGTATTTGGTTCAGTACATGCTCAGCTGTTAGAAACAAGATGCCCATGAAGACCCTAAGAGAGAGAAAAATTCTACCCGGGCGCAATTTCTTTCTCTGTTTCTTTTCATTTAATTGCATGAGAAGGGCTATTGAGTTAAGATTGTGTTTGCCTTTTAGTTACGAATGTGTGGATTAGAAATACAGATTACAACAGTGGTCATGTTAAAGAGTATTTCCCTGTGTTCTCTTTGTGTTTCTTCTGCAAAAGATTTCTGTATGTTTCTTCCAGAGATTTTTCACGGTAATTAGGCCTAATTCTTTAATTGCCTCCCCCTCCATCCCTAAAAATGCTGCTGCTTCCTAGTGATTCTGGATATAACATATGTTGCCGGATATAAACAGGGGGGCCTATTAACACGGTAATAAATTTGCACGCTCTATAAATTCTTGCATCATTCATAATCTAAAATAAAAGATGAGAAAAAAATGCTTTGATTTGTTGCCTTTGGACTGACCTTCAACATGTAGATTTATATGGCAGATAACAGTGTTTTGAAACTCCCCATTTCTTTAGGCTGGGGGGAAAAAAAAAGCCTTTTTATAATTTTTTTTTAATGGAGTACAGTTGGTCCATCAAGTTTCAGTTTCATTTTGAAATGTGCCCTGGGAGAATGTGCCATAAATGCCAACATATTCAGCAGCATGAACTCAAGATGATATCAGCTTGTAATGGTGTTCTGTTGCCAGTGACTTCTACCAGCTCCATTTTTTTTAAAAACGAACGATAGAAGAAATGGCTTAGAATTTTGTTTATCGCCCATTCCCTCAGAGGAGCAGAATACAAACTATTATCTTCCTTCCTCATCTTTGGTGCCTTCTTTATTGAAAATTCTCAGGCAGGGATTCTGCTGGTGCATTTACTGTTGACCTCAGACGGCAGTAACATGATTTCCTTGCTGACTAAAGAAAACACAAAGCTGCAAAGGACATGGATTTTGATTGACAAGCAATAGGTACATCTGTCTTCAGACTTCCAGATTCTTAAAGATACTGCTAAATAAACCATGCAGTTGCCATCTTGCAATAAACATAATTCATTCCCCCCAGAAACACATTCAATTTTAAAAGGAGCTTTGTGTAAAACGACAGTATTAATAAAATGATGACAACACATATTATGGGGCAGATTCATAGGCAATGTAAATCAGTACAAATCAGCTGAAAACAATGGACACATTTCTGTCTGCTAAAATATATCCCTTTTATCTTAGTTATATTAGGCAATTTGTTAGAATATGTGATAAAATGTGTCTAAACAGTACAGGTAGGATAGGAACATGATAGCAATTTGACAAAGCAGTGCCTGAGAGAGATGCACTTTTTACAACATCAGAAGTTAGTTCCCTTGATGAAGATAACAGATAGGTTTGCTCTATGTAATCCTGTATATAATTATCTTCCAGACAAAAACCCTGCCTAATTTCTTTCTATTGCTAGGCATCATTATCTTAAATATTTTTGTAACCATTTCATTACCATTTCTATCCCATTGCTCATTCTTTTATCTCAATTGCTTTGTCTGACATAATCAAACTGAATATTAATCTCATGCTCCGTACAGCCTTTAATAACTACCCTGGTGTCAGAAACCACATCTGTAATAAATACACCCGATCTGATGTATTACTAAGCGTTGAGAAGGTGCCCTGGTGCCTGCAGCTTCTGGAGAGTAGTAGAGGAGCCTGCATTGTTCTGAACAAGCACCTCCGAGAACCAGCTATGAGGTTTACTTGCTGACATTTAAAAATAATGGAGTTGTTTACTCAGTGTCTTATTTTTTCTCTCTGAGCAAATAAGCATAAAAGATCCTGTTAGGGTTTTGTTTCCAGAGTGACATTCTAGGATTTTTTTTCCCCCCCTCCTTTTTTTTTTTCTTTTCCTTTTCCGAAAGTGAAAGTTTATTATTTTTATTGATTGGCCAATTAGAAAAACTGGTGGCTGCTTACCTGTTAGAATGGAAAGATTCGATTACAGAGCCTCAGGAGCAAGCTCCGGCTGAGTCCTGCTCTAAAGAGACATGAAAGGATACAGTGGCAGTTAAGTCTCCTGGCACATGAAGGAGTGTAAACCATTGATCACAATACGAAATGCTGAAAACTGAAAAGGAATCCAATTTATTCTAAATAAAACTACTCTGTTCTCCAGTGACAGATTCCAGAGTCAGACACCAGAGAGGAACTGACAGCAGATGTTTTAGAGCCAAGACACAGAGAGGCTGAGTAATAGTATAGAAAAGAAATTGCTTTGAACTTCACCCCTGCTTTAAATACTTCAAATCAATAGGGTCACAGAGCTCTTTAATAGAGTGATGAGGTCTTGCCCCAGCAGATCTTCACAGTGACAAGTTGATGTGCTTCCTAGCAGCAGGGTCATAAAAATTTCAGGCTTCCCTCTGAAAGGGGGCTTTGTATTAGCGGGGTCCATTTGGAGTAACTCCCTTGTATGGCCACTCTCAAAAGCTGAGCCCTAATAGTCTACATCTAAATGGGACTGACCTCATGAATTACCTCAAGAAACTTAATCTATAAACTGGCTTCTTCTTATGCAGACTGATGAATTCTTGTTTATTCCTAAATGGCTGTCACAAAACCTATTCATCAAACTCTTAACGGGGGAGAGAGTCTCACATAATCCTGCTTCAAGTGCGGCACCATTAAATAATCATTAGACTTCATTGCTGGTCTTGAGACCCACTCCAAATCCACAAAGCAAGCTTTTTACCATTCATCAGAACTGCATTTAGATGAGATTTTGACCTGATAAAAAAGGGTGTTTTTTGTCACTATCAGTTTCATGGCTGTGCTCTTTCTCCTTTCAGAGGCTGTGGTGGGGTTTATTTTTTTTCCCTTTCCTTAACAAAAGTAAAAGAAAATAAAGGCAGATGGCCAACTCTTTCCAATATCCGTTTGCTTTATTTGAGCAGTTTAATGTAGTGAAACAGAGTGAAATGTTGCTACTCGCTAAATGGTAAACAACGCCATTACCCAGAATTCAGCAGCAGACTGATACAAAACAGGGTGCTGGTGATTAATTAAACTGTTGTTGTAATTGTAATGCATGATACATAATAGATAGTGTGCTGTGTATTTTAAAAGCTGCAAATTAGCAAATAATAACTTCCTTACATAGCACATCTCCATTCCACGCTGTTAATGCACAAATAATCAAAAATAAAAGGTCATTACTGCTAACTAATAAAAAGAATGTCTTTTGATTTTCCTTACCCTGTAACCATGTGCTGGAGGAGTTGCGTATTGTGGGGCGGCAGGTCACACATCCCTGCAGAAAAAATGTGGGCTTTTTTCTCCCGTCCCTCTCGGGTACAAATGCACCATATTCATTATTAATCAATAACAATTAGAACGATCAGCCCGAGCTGCAAATTTTCAGGTTCTGAGCTGTTAAAATCCCAATTATCATCATCTCCCTCAAAAGAGCAAAGTTCATGTTCTGCAAATAAATGCAAGTGGATGCTCTCATTCACGTGGTAAATTCAAACGTGGCTCTCACGGAGAGGTAGGCTGAGGTTCCTTTCCCTATTCTCTGTGATACTGAAGCATGTACCTTACTTCAAGACTGATAGTGTCACTTGTAATAACAGGACAATGCCTGTCTTTAAGCTTAAACATGTGCCTGAATACCTAGCCAAACTTGGCCTAAATCCCTGTCATGTATCAGGTTTGAGCTGATAGTAAAACAAGCTTAGCCTGCTGATTTTTTCTCTGTTTACTCAGTATCTGTCAACCAGGGCAGAATGCTCTGACTTTGAAGGTTTTCTCACTCCCCACCAAAGACCTGCTCCCTCGGGAGTGTGCATCTTTGCTGGGGGCTCTGAGCCGGGCTGCTTCAGTCTGTCTTCCATGAACTGTATTTATGGTACGAGTCTTCCCTATGCAATGCAAAGACCAACGTAAATGATCGAGGCATGACTGGCAATTGCAAAACTTACCAGGGGCAAAGTCTTCCTTCCAAGCTCTGAGTGCTCCTCTGCCTGGGTGGCCCTGGTTCACCCATGGTGGTGCAGAGGTTGCTCTTGTACGGCGCTGTGCCAGCCGGTGGGAATCATCCAGTGGCAGAATTGTCCTAGATTGGTGCTACAGTTGCTGACAGGTCGACTGTGAAGGGTAATTAATCAAATGGAATTCTTTGCCATTCAATTTTAATCTCACTGATAAAACAATTATAGCTAAAATAATTCTTTAAAAGATTCCCTAAAAATACAGAACACTTAACCCGAATAGAACCATAGAATCGTAGATCATTTTGGTTGGAAAAGACCTTTAAGATCATCGAGTCCAACCATTTACCTAACCCTGCCAAGTTACCACTAAACCATGTCCCTAAGTATCACATCTACACGTCTTTTAAGTACCTCCAGGGATGGCGACTCAACCACTTCCCTGGGCAGCCTGTTCTGATGCTTGATAACCCTTTCAGTGAAGAAATTTTTCCTAACACCCAATCTAAACCTCCCCTGGCGCAACTTGAGGCCATTTCCTCTTGTCCTATTGCTTGTTTTACTTGGGAGAAGAGACTGACCCTTACTTCACTACAACCTTCTTTCAGGTAGTTGTAGAAATAGAGCCTTTTATGCTGCTTTCAGTCTTCTGCATTCATTGTTAATTCTCAGATACCTTTAAGTAACTGGCAAAAGCTCGATGTGCTCTTTTTCCTCTCTGATCAAGCTTTTCTCCTTTTCCTAATGCATGTCTTCAGGTACCCTCTCCACATACTTATATGGGTGCTTGGTTTCTGCTCAGTTCTTGGTTAGTGACTAAGAGGGAGGAGATAGTTGAGGGGAGATTGTGAAGGACAGAGGAGAGAACTGAAGTACAACTACTGCCTGTGTTTACAGAATGAGGTTCACAGGATTATGTGTCAGAGAAATTTAATAAGATTCTGTGAGTACGTGATGTACTGTACTGTCTTGTGTGCATAAGAGATGCACACAGGTCTTGACATTCATATTTATTCATACAGGATTCTGAAATGGCATGATTTTAAATATAGCATAAAATCCAAGGATAGTAATAAGGATGGAGGATGATAGAGGAGCCTGATGCCTTAATTAATGCAAAGGCTAACCCTGATTTTTGAGAAACGGCAAGTTCTTCTGCCTACACCCATGCTGCTGCCATCCTCTGCTGTGTGGAGAGGTGTGAATCCTTGGCCAGAACGCAAAGAAATAGTGCAGCCTTAGTCTGCCTGCATGCTGCTGTTAGAGGGTAGAATAAACATCCATCTGCTACCTTTTTATATCCTCCCTGCCGTTCCGTGATCTAAGGATGTGTTGTTTACCCATGCTGTTTAGTCTCCTTCTCCTTCAACTCTTTCTTTGATTCCCTCTGTGAGGGATGTGGGAATGCCTGTAATATCTTTTATGAATATTATATGTTCCATCTGCTTTTTGGAGTGCTATTGCGTTGCTTACAATATTACAAGGGGTTAATTCCAGTGAGGGCTCACAGCTCCTAGCAAAGGAAACAACAGGGTGGGATAGCAGACCTGGCGACCAATTTGCTGAAGAGGCAACGCAGGCAATGTCTTTATGTTTCACCTCACTTTACTCAAAAGTTTTGCTTCAGGCTTGGAGTATTAAGAAGGATAAGGTGGCAGAAAGCAAAGCTGTGGAATAAGAGAAATAAAAAATATCTGGGAGAAACAAGTTGAATCCCAGTTTGAGGACTCAGGGGTAACGTTTATCATGACCCATGTCCACCTCTGCCTCCTGCAGTGCAAAGAGCCACCCAAGATGCAGACCATCATTATTTGTAGGTCTCTAACTTTGGGTTAAAACCAAAGCATCCCTTCGCCATCCCATTCTTCTGCTCTCTGCTTTGGTGACTTGGCACCCTCCTGTTTCTCTTCCTAATGTACTGAGATTTTCATGTTCCCAGTACTTTCTATATTCTCATCTGGCTTCATACAGCTCCCCAAAAACAACAACTTCCAGAAGTATTACTTGAATATTTGTCCAGTTTCTTGCCTTATCTCCCTCCTTCTGTACAAGTCTTGTATCTTGGTTTAGGTTCCACAGTACTTTAAGGAGGAAGTGTATTAGCCCTGAATTTAGTTTGTCATAAGCTTAGGTTAGTCAGTGTTTCCTCAGCATTTTGTTTTCTCAGCTATGGTTTAGATTGACTATAAATTTTCAGTTTGACTTTTACATGCTTCTTCTTCATTAACGTAAATGGTAGATATATATGTATATATCCATGCCTATAGATCGCAAGCTTGCTGCTTGTTTTACAATCAAAGACCTCCTATGAGAGTCTGGTTTTGCTCAACTAGTGCTAAACAGTAAGTCGTATGCAATCAAAAAATTTTTATTTCTTGGTGGCTAAAAAAATATTGACATAGTCTGTTTCAATCACCTTTATGTACCACATCTTAAAGATGTGCAAAAGTCTGTCTTGAGACACCTATCAAGTTGCATCATACTTGCTGTGATTAAGTGACTTAGGGAGTGGATAATAAGACACATCATTTTACCAACAAGAGCGCTGATTTGCTCAGGCATATGTGACAGCTGCAGGAGCACGGTTTGACTCCGAGTATGGAAATCAAAATGGTGTTGACCCCACAAGGCGTTAGCCATACAGGAATGCACAGGCTCTGCTTCGCAGGCAGGCTTGAGAATAAAGATGCGTTTCCTGGTCCATTAAAAGTGTTTGTGAAAATACCTGACTAAACTAATATTTACTGTACAGGAAAACTGTAGAAAATGAACACTGAGTTTTGGGTTGATCTCTTTAAAAAATTACTGAGAATATTTATGCTTACTTTTGACCTCTATTAACCTTATAAGGTACTTTTGAGGCAATATAGGACTCTCCAGTACAATATCCTCATAAACCTTGATGGATTCCTCACTCAACTATATAGTGGCTTTAGCATCTCCAGTTTCTCTAACTTCAGCATCTCTCCCTCTCTCTGTTCTCTTCTTTTAACTAAGAACTGCTTTGCTCTTTAAATGTTTGGCGTCTTTTTTTTTTTTTTCATTTAATAAGCTATTCCCAATGGCATTAACCCTTGCTCTCCCTGATTTCTTTGAGGTTTTTTCCTTCATAACTGTATTAAGTATGGTCCATTTTCAGGAAGGTATTACTGCCTATCCAGGGAGTAATCTTCAATTCTACACCCAGACTGCTGAATTTGTCTTGGGGATTCTCAGCATCATTTATCTGAGCTAATGTCCTACTTGCAACAGGATGTCAGTTCCACTCTGTGTGAAGGTCTGGTGTATTTTTAATGGACATCTCAATCTCACATCACCTCAGAGGAATGAGCAGGGAAAAGTGCCTAAAGGTAAGTATTTATATTAAATATAAGGATTTTTTTTGGTTTGGTAAAATACCTATTAAATCACTGGATATCAGGCATTTTGTTACATGAATAAAGTTTGCATGTGTTAATGAAGATTTTCTCCAATGTCACATATTACTTATCAGATAGTAAACATAAGGAAAGATTAGAGAACAGCTGGACTCTTCTTTCATAACAGTGAGAAAAGAAAAAGGAGTTTCATTCATCTTATTTAGTACTCGACTCTCATGTTCACATCAGTGTCTCTTGTTTAGTTTATATAAGTCCATGAAAAAAATTATTAAAGAAAAGAATGCAAGGAAAAATTAAGTGGAAAATTTTATGTTCAATCCCTAGCTGATCTGAAGTGACTAAATGCCCAGATGATATCAGGCTTAGTCAAAGTGTCATGAGAAACAGCTGCTTGACCATGCTGATTTCATACTGAGAATTCCTGAGATTCCTGCAGTATTAGAGATTTTCACATGGTATGGTAGTGTAAGAATACTACTTTATTAACGGTCCTAGTAGCTTTGTGATATGCTTGTTATGCTGGGAGAAATGTAATTCCTTTGTTTCCATCATACCTGCTCCCTTGCTCTCTGGATAAAATTCAGCAAAGCCACAAGTACTCTAAAAGGCTGGTAGCCTGAGAAATCTGAAGAAGGGTGTATGGTCATCACTTTCTCTATGAAGAACCTAGTGGGTAATTATGGAGATCTTTTCTCCCTCACTGTGGACACAAGGGCTTTTAAAGGCCTTGTGCCCTGATTTTGCTCAGCTGTCATGCTGGTTTATAGATGAGTCATAAATGATGCCACAGGAGGAAGGAAGCTAAAATTCCTGGCGCAAACATCTTATGCTCATTGCAAAGTGTGACCATCTAAGGAACAACAAAGTTGTGACATCTTAGTTTAAGGATATGTGGGAAAAAGTAGAGGGGGGGAAGAGGTAGGGAGAGGGACCTATTGGCAAAGTCAAATGCAGCACAAATATTTTTCGAATCAAATAGATTAGATCATAAGATCTGACACCAGCACAAGTGCAACTGAGTTTTTCTTGTTGTGAATACTCTGTTGTGCCATTCGAATTACTTCATCGTTTGTGTTTGGACACCATGCGTACCTCTTCAGGGAGAGGACAGCAACACCTAGGTGTGAAGTCTGGATTTTGACTCTTTCTGGACGGCTTCATGTCACAGCTCTTGTGCTGGCCTGGAGGGTCGCCACTGTTCCTGGAGGCAGGGAGACATGTGGACTCATAGAAGGTCTGGTGAGGCCTCCACTCACTTTATTGAATGTTGATAGTTGGAATCTAAGTAGCTGTTGTCATCAGATCTTTTTTCTGGGGTGGAGGGCAGAGATTCTTGGGGAGTTATGTGCCTGGACAGGGGTCAAAAACTGCATCAGTTTTGTTGGTCAGGGAGCTCTGTGTATCATCAAGTAAAAACATGAGTAAAACACATCCAACATGATTTTACTGGAAATGTCAGACTTAGCTGATCTTAAAGTATTTTTGACAAGCCAGTGGTTCTTTGTAGTACTAGCTGGAACTTGCTTTGAAGTGGCTTTTCTGCTTTTTTATATTGCAAAAGCTCAAAGGTCAGTAGATTTATCCATTCGAAGGTCTCTGTGGAGAGGTCAGCTCAAAGCTTCACTCTGTTTTGCTCCTCATTCAAACGAACACAGGGCGGCTGCAGAGGTTAGTTAGGAGATAGGATTACAGTGTCTGCAGTGTGGAGAAGGTGCGCCTCTCAATGTCCCTATTATGGCTAATTCCATGTGAACAAACGACCCAATTCATGAATGACCAGGCTTCGGTGAGAATGTCATGGTCAAAACAGAATTCATCCAGAATTTTATCTGCACTCTTATTTAGTGGTGTAAAAGTATTATCTACTGTCAGGTTTTCAGGACTTCAAGGGTCTGAAGTCATCTACATTAGACTTGTAGTACCTGAGAAACTGGATGCCTGAGAAGGAATTTGTGCTGAAAATTGTATTTCTGTCTCTGTGCTTTTTCATGTGAACATAACCTTTTGTTTCGGGTATGAATCCTCTTCTGCTTATCCATGTTACTTTAAGATCACACAACTGCAATGCATTCCACTTGCAGCTATTCCTAGAGGGAGTTTAAAAGCGTGAGCTATCCCACTTATCAAAAGCAGGGAACATTTAACACCACTGTGCCACGAACCACACCAGTTCCCTGTGGTCTCCTGGGCAGGATTCAAGGTGATGGCATTGACCTTTATAAACCTAAATGGTCTGGCCCAGCTCATTAGTGCCTTGTCTCCATGCAATACTCTGCAGCTATAATTGGGAAAGGTTCAAACCAAAAGTGTTTTGGGATAATGCTTTGATTGTGCAAAAGCTAGGGCTTTTTTTCTGCAAATTCTTCCAAGTATATCAGGTATTGGGGGTCATTCTGGAAAGGAGTGTAACAAGGGGTTGATGAATTGCTCATCAGTACGGAATAACACATTGCGAAAACATATTTCTTCATGACTTTCCCTGTTCCTGGCAAGGAATTTCATTTGACTTTGATTGAGTTCAGATCATTAGCCCACTGGCTCAACAATTCATTCAGGAGAGCATAATTTTAGTTGCAACACTGGAACAGCAGCTATGTAAGCACTATCCTGCTATCCTAAAGCCTGAACTGTAAAGGCAGCCAGCCTCAAAACCTCTGTTTCGTTCCTAACATGGGACCTATTTCCCAGATTTTGTGGTGGTTTTAGTATGCCTGGGGCAATGGGTAGTGAAGATAAACTCAGCTGCTGAGATGCACTGATCTTCCCCAGGAATTCTGGTTGTTAAAGAACATTGTCATCTCTGTGCCTTGGTGGGGAGAGGATGCATAAATGCAGGGAAACAATGAGAAAAACAAAGATCATTTGATGTCTATTGCAGAAGCAAATCATTCAGTTGCTTAAAAACAAGTGCTTTAAAAAAGAAAACCAATTCTTCCATTTTGTAAGTGCTATAAATTAGAAATCTATAACTCTTGAGTTTTAAATAAAAATTATCTAAACTTGCCCACAGGAAACTTTGCATTATTTTCTGTCATTCTCACTGATCACTTCCTTCTGAAATGGGGTGCTCACATAATCTGGTGCATCGGTCACAGCATGGAAGGTTTTGGACACAGGCTCATGTGGCATGTAATAACAGAGCAGAGCAGTTTCCAATCATTATAGAGTTACAGCAGGGTGGCTTCTCACCATATGTATGTTCTCCTAAGGGAGAGCAACCTAATGTAAAGGCTTCATGTGTAAGTGTTAGAAAAGGGTATACGTTGGACTACAACTGGCTTTAACATCCTTCACATGGGCTCTGTGTGAGCCTGAGAGTAGAGAAACATGGCAATAGGGAAGTACAGGAAGGATTTATATGAGAGCGGGAAACCTGGTTAAGGGGGTTTGCTCTGTATGAGTAGGGTCTGTCAGACTCAGTGCCGTGTCCAGTGTGTTTGTGATGGTGCTTTGTAAAGCAGACTACCATAAATTAGAAAAGGGAGGGAAAAGGTATAAATATTATCTAAATACAATTGCTAATCCCACAGGATTCCTGTTTTGCTGCTGGATATTAAAGGTCTTTGACCTATATAGTAAGAGCCCATGTGCCTAGACAAAAGAAAAATTGCACAGAGCTTTCAAGTTACTCAGGTTTATCTGAGTAACAACAGCTCCTGAAGGAATGACAGAAATGTTTTTTTCCTTCCTCCCTTCCCTGTTTATAGCTCTGACCTGCACTTCTTCAGCACTTCAAACAAAGGCAGAAACTCTGTATTTGCTCTGCCTGGGTTTTGTTATTCTAGGTTCCTTGTGTGACAGCAGAGTCTTCTCAGATTGCTCTTATCTGTGTTGGCTTGCGGAGATGTTAAACCTCAGAGCCCTAAGATCCCACGCACCATCAGAGCAACTATCATAGCACACATTGGCTTCCCAAGATATAAACAAATCTTCCAGTATCAAAAGGTAATAAAATACAGAAAACTTTAAGATATTTTGATAGTTTTGTAGTGAATAGCTTCTCTCTGAAGTGTCCTAGATGGTGTTCCTCTGATAGGCACGAGATTGAGAAAGTCATATAATACAACAATCCCTAATCTTGTTTTTAATAATATCATTTTAACAGTGCACATCATTTCTAGGGCAATTTCCCTTGTGTATTAAAACAGACATACCTGGAAATGTGTCCTAATATGTTAAGCACAGCACTGTTTTACAGCATCAATGGGTACACGAAGAGTGAAAGGTTTAAGTCCGTGGACAGAATAAATGGAAAAAAATGTACCGTGGAGCTGGTACCTTTCTGTCTTTACTGAGCACCCAAGGTCCCTGTTACACAGATGAGCTCAAGGTTCAAATCATGTAAAGCCCTATCGCCTCTGCCATGATTTTACTGCTCACCTAGTAAGCTGTCATCACTGTTCAGGTAGAGGCCTGGATTCAGTCTGTTGTTAGGCACCTAAAATACAGACCATACTTCCCTGTAGTTCCTCCGCAGTCAAAGGAAGCAGCTCCAAGGTCATTGCAGTCCACTTAAACATTGAATCACCCTCATGAACTGCCTGGGCCTCTTAAGACCAGAGAGGAAAACTAGTAAGACTACACACATATACCCAACCTGTTGGCTGGGTGCAGTTTTTCCTCTTACACATCGAGAGGCTGCATCTCCACCAGATACAATTGCCACAAAATGTAGCCCGTGAGATGTACGGTTAGAAACCAGATGGACACCATGTTAGGAAAGCGTACGTGCACCCTATGCAGAATGCTGCGTACATGATGGAGTGGAGAAGATGCAAAGGGCATGGGTCTGGGATGGTGTCCCCCACAGAGGCTGGATGCTCTCTCTCATGATGTGATACCCACTCACATACAGGTCAGTCGTCTTTGCCATCCTGGTCCTGCTGTCCTGGCTGCTGGAACGGAAAGGTGCAAAACCAGAATTGCCCATGGCTGTTTTGCTCTTTAAAGAAGAGGCACAAAGGTTGCACTGACCTTTAACAGAAGCCAACGTTTCCCGCAGGACAAAGCTTTAGTCCTGAGGTGCTCTAAACTATTCAGTTCGGTAATTCAGCCCAGCAAAGCAGGCAACCACTAGCCAGTGGTCTGAAGCCTGCCCTTATTCTGTGCTCCAGTGACCCTGACTCACTGCTCCAGTCTCTCTGCCTGGGCAGTGGGGATGTTCAAGATGCTGCCTGATTACACCAGTCAGCAAGATCTCAGCCTTCTTGGGGTCTATCACCAGGGAAATCTCTCCATTGCTCTAGTAGCACTGTTACAGAAAGGCATAAAGATACCAATTAAGCATATGGTGCCTATAGTTTTAGATAAAAAAACCCAGGTATAGTCCTTGCTCCAAGAGTTTAGAACAAGGAAGAAACCCACCAAAAAAGTACACTGTGTGCCTGGGAGAGGGGAGCAATAGTCCTTATGACCAATAGGTTTCAGGTTTCCTGACATGTGGCGCATATGTGAACTCATACATACCAGTATAGGCATGGACACAGAAGAGTCTTACATACAAAGGAGATTGTCTCACCTTGTGCTGCGCTAAGTGATTTTAGTTCATGTTTGTTTCATTTCCCTGGTTACCTGAAACCCAGTCTGCTGAAATACCACCAGTTGCTCCAGCTAGTACATTGTACTTTTAGAGGAATAATGGGGCTCTCTGCTGGCCCAAGGCTGAGGAGAGGCTTTAACGCGTTGCTCCACTGGCAAGGTGGCAGCCCGTCCTGCTGTGATGAAGGGCTCGCCACTCACCTCCCATCAACCCCCCACCCTGGCTCCCAGCGCTGGGGGTGCAGGAGCTCCTGCCAGGCAGCGCATCCCCCGTACCACAGGAGATTTTGCTTTGCCCTGGCTGTCTCCCTGCACAGTACTGGTACCCGAGACTTACTTTTCCCTGTTAGCCCTTGTGAGGGCCTCTGTCCTGCAGGAAAGCTTTGGGGAAAAGGGACGTTGCTTTTTAACAGTGGCTCTGGGATTGAAGTGTAAGCGCCCCCATCTCCCTCCCTTCCTTCTCCTCTGCTCTAAGAGTTACCCACAAAATAGATTTCTGCAGATACGGGGAAAAGGTCTGGTCTCCCTTTCACTGATGTAGCTGCATTAGGATCAGAATCAGACCCACCATCTTTTTTTAGAAGAAACAAATATATATTTCTCCTCCATCATGAAACTTCCTTGAGGAGATTTTGTTATGTTACGATCCAAGTCCTGCTATTTGGCACAGCAAGTAATTATTGTACAGTTACTGATTTTCTGACTCACCCCTTTGCAGATCAGTTCTGCTTCTTCGGATTCATTACAAGCCTCAAGGAGCTGAGCAGAAAAACAGCATGTCCCACCTTCACATGTCAGATAGTAAAGCTTAGTCATGCAGCTTAAAATAAAGTAAGCAAGGGGCAGATGGCAAAAAGGACAAAATGTGGCTTATTTAATCTGCCTGTGTTTGCAAGGAAGTAATTGTCTTCTAGGCTCCAGAAAACAGAGTGCTACCAGAAGACAAACAATGAAGCCTCTCTTTCCAGGGCACATATGACACTATTTGTATAGCTTCAACAGGAGCCTGCAGTTAATTCAGGGCTTTCAATAAAATTTACATTCACCATATGTAGAGGATAAAACACCTTCCCTGAATTGGGAAGCTGAATTGACCTGCTTCCCCTCCCTCGTGTGATCAGTTCACCCAGAGAAACTGTAATCCTCTTTTGAGCCCATACAGTAAAAATGTCTTTAACAAAACAGCCTTTCCAACATAAAACTATTACGTGAGGAAACAAGGCACTAAGTGGTACAATAACTTGAAACACATAATACTGTCAGAAACAACGACTATAGGCTTGACAGTTTCCATCAAACTGGTACCAATTTAAAGCTTTTAGTAAGTGCAATCATTAATGTATGCAGAGCTGTTAAATAGTGAGTCAAAGTAACTTAGCTACATTTTGTTTTGTACTGACGAACCATGAAAGAACAGCTCAAATACTGGAAATACAGTTGCTGATTAGGTATTTAGTTTTGCAAGTATCCTTGAAGTTTTATTCAGTTACTTTTAATGAATGAATGTCTACAGCACAGTTCTGCACAGGGTGAAAGAATCCCTTTCTGGCCTCAGACAAATGGGACACATTTTAAACCTACCATGTCACTGGTGAGAGGACCAGCTCCTGAGCAAAAACAAGGAGAGGGACAGCTTGAATCAAACTGCTTGTACAAAAAACTCATACCTTCCAAATGCTCTGAAAAGTTTCAGATTTTAGATGTTTTTATGTAGGGAGCACCTCCTGAAGATGCCAAAGCCATCAACATGTTATGTTTAACACCCTTTGGAGAGCCAGAGAGGACCTGGCTAACTCTAGAGGGTGCTGTATGTATTTGTACCTGGCTGACAAATTACAGCTGCGAAGCATGGATAACCGGAGAAAATGGAACATGAAAATGTGATGATGCCTACAAATCTGTTTTGTGTCCCCAGATTTCCAAACTTGAGCTCCGGTAATTTCTAGGAGTCTTTATGAAACAGAGAAGGAGGTGCAGGGAAGACAGCTGCAATCATTACGGGGAGGAAGCATCAGCCTTAATGAGGGTGAGACTGGAGCTGAAGCTCTTGTAGAGGAAGAGGATGGTGAGGAGGGAAAGTGCTCCAGCAGTATAATCACGAAGATGGCAGATGAGGTTAGAGCAGTTCTTTCATCCACCAGTTGTGCAGGCACTCACTAACAGTAGTAGGAGATCAGTTTAAAAAAGACAGAAGGAAGTTCTGGACAAGCTTGTAGAGACAGATAGCTTCAGATGGTTCAAAGAAAAAGTGGATAAATTTGTGGAAAACCAGCTATAATGATAAAGGGAATAAATGGACATAACCTCTGGCACCTCTAATCCAGTGACTGCAGAGAACGGATTATAAATCAGGGCTGCTGCTGCTGCTGTTGGGGCAGAATACTTGGCCAAATACACCATTGCTTGATGTCAGCTGGGCTTTTCTTTTTTCCTGTTCCTCATGAGACTCTAGAGGTAGTCCAGTCTGGGTGTTGTCAGTGCTGGCCATAAATATTGGTATTTGTATATGCAGAATTTTAATCCTGGATCTCACTTAGTTGTCATCTAAAGCCTTTACCTGCCTCTGGTTTTGATGTTAAAGTTCATCCAGTGTTTAAAGCCCCACTCTGGAGCTCAGCACCACCTTCATCCTTAGCCTTCAGGAAGCAGGTTTTTTGCTACCTGTTTCATCTCTAGGGCTTGGTTTGCTTTTCTACTTATCTGTGTCTTGAAGAAAGACATAAAAGAGAGAGCAGCAGCGCTTACCTACAGGATAAGTTAAGAGTTGATAGGCTTAAGAAGATGGAGTCGCCTTTCAGTCACCATATCAAGGCCAAACCTCAGAAAAGAGACCTAAAGCACACTCCTAGCCATCCTCAGCATTTTCTTGCTTTAGTGTTGTTTCAGCATAAGCTGTTGCACCACAGACGGGGGGGGAAAAAAAAAAAAAGGAAAGGAAAGTAACCTCAAGGAAAAAGAGAATAGGAGCACAAGTCCTGAGTGTGTCTGAGGACCTGTCTTTTGACCATATTCGTTGTGTGGTTCTTGCATGGTATGTCGAACACTCCCCAGACAGGCAGAGAGACCGCTGAGGCTGATTGTTTGGAAGTCAGGCATTTCAGACCCATGCCCTTAGCTGAATATCTTCAGAGTGGCCAAACTTCTTTTCCAGCTATGGTCAGTGGGTGTTCTGCCTTAACTTCGCAGGAGCTGCCAGGTAAGGTAGAAGTGCTTCTGAAAACAACGCTTTGGATATACATGATGTACCTGCTCACTATTATTTCTGTGACACTTGCATAAAAATAGAAATCTGCCTAATTTTATTGTGGCTGGTATAAATATGTGTTCCCTGCCAGAATGCAATTTTCTGACCTGTGATATCACCAACACAGTGAGTTGTAACAGAAATCTCACCAGTGCAATAACAATGAACCATAATTCCTGTAAAGAGTAAAAATAAGAGCTTAAGATTTCAAAATGCCTAGCGGTTTTGGTTACTGTAAGTTCCAAACTGTGTGAATGTCTTAAAATCAGAAATTACTGAGGATGCAGTCACAGGGATGATGCTCACTGCAGGTTTTTCAGGTTGGAGACCACCACACCCATCAAGTTTGCACAGAAAACTTTACAGATGTCAGGCAGAGGTGACAATAGAAATCCAAAACTGTTCCTCAAAATTCCCTTCCTCTTCACATTTAAAAGTTCCTTTTACTTCAGTATTAACAAAACAAAAGTAGAAGACTTGGGAGTTAGTTGAAAGCTAGGGTGGTGAGGTAGCATGAGAGATGTGTTGCTGCTGCATCTGTGCCCTGTCCGTGGAGGTAGGTATCTTCTCTGCATTACAGTTTTTCTTCGTGTAAGAGTCTCTTTTACAAGAGACAGGATCAGTTTTGGTCACCACCACCCTCAGTCTGGCATTCCCATTGCTCCTGAATACTGCACCTCCTGACCTAATCCTCCCACTGTCTTTCTATCCCCCTGCCTAATGTATTGGACTAATTTCTAGCAATACTTTTGAAGGTGTTTCACAATAACAACAAAATATTGCTGGTGACGTGGAAATCTGCATGTTCATTTTAAGTCAGAAACATTTACTTGCAGGCAATCTGAATCTTCTCAGGATCTAGAAACCATCCTGGAAATCTAGTAAAACCAGACACTACTACTATAGAGTGAGGCTATAGAAATGAAGTAAATGCAAAGGAGCACAATAAGAGAAGAAGAATGCTGTTAACTTTTCAAAACCACCAGCGAAATAAAAAAAAATTTGGTGGCTAGGTCAGACACTCGGATTAGTTCTGATTTTGTCAAAAGCAGCTTATTTGGTCCTTAAAAGGAACACAGCAGAAGTGCAAATGTGGCTCATCATGTCCTGCCAGAGATCTCTGCACTTCACATCACGCACAAATTTTATTTCAAAGATGATGGTGTTTGCCAGGGTGTCACACATAGTTGTTATCCTCCTAGCCAGGAAGTTCCTACAAGTACCATGTAACACAGCAAATTTCTGCTATCTAACTTTAAGGTTACCTTGACTCAATTTCTCTCCTCTATGGCTTTCTCAGGATTGAAAATAATACTAAAAGAATGGTTCAAAAAGCAGAAACAAAACCAGGGAAGTATTTGGGCTCATCTTTTTTAAAACAGGCCTGGAGAAAAGGCAAGTTAACCCTTCTGATAAAGGAAAGCATGTTCATCTCACCTCAGACAGATTGTCAGGAGCTGCTGTCCAACTTCTCCCCTCTAAATTCAGGCACCTCTGTTAGTAATGCAGCGTCTGATTAGCAAAAGTATTTAGTAAGCTAATGTTCACTGTCCACAGCAGGAGGCTCACACAGCTTGGCTGATGAGAAATGAACTGCCTGAAGCTAGCTTTTAATGGCAACTAATTTCCCATATTTGATACTCAGCTCAGCCAACTAATATCTAGCTCAACCGTGACAAGACAATCACAGTTCCTTTTGAAAATCCTTTAATCTGGGATGCAAACCAGTGTGCTCAAGGCTATAATGAACTTCTGAGATTATGTACTGGCTATTTTAGAAGGAGGTATATTTTCTCCTTCCTTTTTTCTTTTCTGTCTCGGCAAGGCTTAATAATGCATACTTTCATAGTTTCCCATTTTTATGCATTTTGCCTAGTGCACAGAGATAATCTCCTCCTGAAAGTCACTGGCAAAAAAAGTTTTAAAAGGTGAAGTAAACAGCTTTCCCTTCAGATAACCCATAGGATGTGGCAGTTCACAACAGCACAACATCGTAAGTGGCTTTTAAATCAATTGATCTTGTTATTCTAAATGTGTTTTAAATATCTAACATGTTTTATACTGCACTGGCTTGGGCTTTGACAAATCCCATTACTCTCTGTTACTCTATCTCATTACACAGTGAATTATTAAATAGAACACTTAACCTAATTAGATATTATTGTCATGATACATACAGACATCCTGAAAAGAGTCATTCCTTTTTGTTGTTCTGATTAGTCCCTCAGTTGTTTTTTTTTTTAACTCTTATTCTGTGTTATTGTTGGGGTTTTTTTGCTTTTTTAAGAAGCATCAAATCTCTGGTAGAAGAAAGGTTGTTTTTTTCTATTTCTTTCTAAAATGGTTCCCGGGTATAGCGATACACAATGCGTAGATGTAGGTTTGTAAGAGAAATGGCATGTGTATCTGTACACAGATATACTCAAACACATACACACACACAGAGCAACTGAAAATTACTCTGGGCCACAAACACAATTTTTTTCTCCTCCAGTAGTGTGCATACTCTTTGCTTCCATGGAGTTGGTAAGATACGCTTAGAAATATTTTGTTTCTAGACTAGACTACAAATTTTCATTCCAAAGACGTTCATTCCAGGAGGGAGGAAAGCCTTGGACTCTTCTGTAAGTTAGCTGGAAAGCGCAGCCTGTACCACGCTGTATGCCTGGTGCAACGCCGGGCCGTACAGCCTGCTGTCGAGCCCTCACCGACGGCCAAAGCCTGTACCTGTAAAGCTGTGTGAGATAATTGCTGGCTATTCATTTCAGAGAATCGTCAGCTCAACAAAACCAGGCTAGTGCATTTTCTCAGTCTTTTCAAAATAACGGTGCAGTCACGGCTGGCTAATTGGAAAAGATGTTTCCTATCATATAGTATACTTTTAAATTAACAGACTGTCACTTGCAGATCTGTTTCGCATCACTTCGTTATTATTCCAGCAAACTTTCAAAATAAAATATTTATTTTTCTCAGTCATACTGTGCAAATCAGGTCAAAAATATTACTTGACATAGGCATAACTTGTAAGAGTTGCTTTGGCTATTTACCAAGCTGTCATGTTTATCTTTTCAGTGGCACTTCCCATATTGGGAAACATGACAAATACTGTAGACAGTGTTATTGTTGTGGGAGGCAGTTAGCCCGTGTTTAATGATGCTAACTATAGATTATTCATTTTTCAGAAATGGCCTGTGTGTGCGTTGCGCTCAAGTAAAACCTTCCAAGATGTATTAACTCAGTCAGTTCATGCCACCTGAACACATCTCTGTGCTGAGAATGTCCTGGGGGTGATGCAGTGTCTTAGCAAGGGTCCCCGTTGCCATTTGCTTTGTATGACACCACTGGATCTTCTGAGTGTCCCCTGTCTTTTTTGCCGACCATCACAGAAGCAATAGCCCAGCGTGTCAAGTCCTTCTTACAACTGTTAGGTGATCTTTTGTGCTACCTGCTAGGGAATTTTACCTTATTTTTTGTTTAATCCCATATGCCTGCTCCTTCTTAATTTATTTCTTTATTTTTAATTCAAAATGATGGAATTCCAGCTCTGCAGTCAAGATGACCTTCATTTTTCCATGTCAACATCAGACTTCAATACTTTTGTTATTCACAACATGCATGTTAGCTATCACAACTGTATTTGTTGTGAATATTCACAACAATATTTCACTGTATTTCACAGTGAAAGTGAGATACACAAATGTGCATCAAATTAGAAAAGAAAATACAAAATGGTGGCTACTGTCTGAGTCAACGAGCTGTTTGTGTTCTTATCTGTATGTGTAAAAGTGAGATTACTGGATTTCTTTAGCTATTTTATGAGTGAAATTAGAAACTGACTTGCATGACAGTAAGACTCTTACTAGTCACTGATACTTGATGCTGCCTGACAAGTATCATCTCTGTGTAGATGAGCTGGTCTCAAAAAAAACGGGCATAAGTATTGACATTTCTTCTATCTGGAAAGCATACAAATCTTTAAAATCTTTAAAAACTTGGCTCAGCCAACATCAGAAAACAACCTTGAAAAAACGTGGGATGTTTGTGACCAAATGGAATGCCTTGAGACCAAACCCCAAAGATTTAAATCCACATTTTTAACTGATGAGATGAATTTTCTGATGTACCATTGAATATCTGTGATGCAGCAGAATGCCCACCCAGAACGTACTGAGTTGTTTTATGATCACGTCAATGTCGACAGCAAATCAATGTTTTTAACCAAGCCCAAAATTCCCTAAGAATTCAAGATAAATATCAATGGTATTGCAAAAGTGTATGTCCTGAAATGAAAAGAGATTCCTAGTGTTTGTTTTGATGCTACATATGCTATTGTGTTATATCAGGGGGCAACATCATGTTTAGAGGACTTTCTCGTTGTAAAGACAAGTGTTCAAGAATTAGGAGAAAGGAGATTAGGAGATCAGGGATTAGGAGAGAGGGATTAGGAGAATGGGTGGCCATCTATGAAATGTTAACCAGAGCCCTTGTGAAACAGCATAGCCTGTACTCACACAATCACCTACTACTTTCCAAAGGACTCTTGGCTCATTCAGTTCATGGAAGGGAGGATGCAGAAATAATGTGTTAACATTAGGGCTTAGTACCTGCAGGGCCTTGGATTTCTTTGTGGCTGCTGTTAGGATACACTCAGTGCTTGAGGCAGGATGTCGTGGGAAGAGAAGGGTGATAGTTTCATGGGAAATCAGCTCACGGAAACCCTGGAAAATTGGATTCTCTCTCTCATTCCACCACCAAATTTTGGTGCGATGCTGGGCAGCCACTTGGATCAGTTCTTTCACAGGTGGCCAATAATTATATGTTCCTCCATTTGAAAGTGCTTAACTTAGATGAAGGTTTCCATATAAAAAGGGCCAAGCACTCATAACTGCAGTGAAGTTCCTGAGTGTATACAGCTATATTATGCTAAGTACTCTAAAAAATTATTTCCTAGACATCCTAAAGTGGGCACCTAAAATTAATGGGCATTTTTTTTTACTATTTTCATCTTAATCTCTTTAAGCATTAGTTCCTCACTAGTCAAATGAGATAATTATACCTCTCTCCATCATCAGGTTGTTATGTAAGTAAAAGTCATTAAAGATTTTGAACCACTTCGGTGCTACAGTGATGAGTGCTATGAAGAAGCCTTAAAGTAAAATGCCAGCTCTGTATTCGGAGCTGGGATTGCATGGGGTGTATTGGAAAGGGCCTGGGGCCGCATGTCAAATGGCAGGACAAGAACCCAAAGTGATCCCACGTACAGTGAGCATGGTCCTGTCTGCACACCCTGTGGAACCAGTGGTGTGCCTCAGTGCCAGAACCTGTGAAGCCAAGTCTGCTGCAGCACTGTGTCCTCTGTGTCTAAGCCAGGGTGAAGTCTCCCTGGAGTTTTTTTCTGTAGATGAGACACTATTAGCTCTCTCCTCTCTTGGTTCTTTGACAGGTAATAGTGAACGAGTTCACAATAAAGTTTTTCTTCTAAAGCAGGCAGTAAAAAGGTATCCAGCTGCCCAGTTTCACAAAGAAAAAGCACTAGTACAGACTGTGAGATCTCAGTCATCTTTGGACAATTTTGCTTGAAACTGGCTAGTGCATTCAAAACATCATGACCACCAAAGCCTTGATGTCAAGGGAAGACAGGTTAAAAATTGTTTGCGGCGGTACACAGGTGCATGAGCATTTGTATTCAGGGTGACAGCTGAACCGGGTTTCTCATGTTTCTTAGTGTCTTAAAGCTTCATACTGTTTTAATAGGCCATTTTGCATGCAAGCCTATTTTAGAAAGGTGACTGAAATATCAGCTATGTTAAATAGCCTTACAGACCCACTGCATGGAGACACAGTACAACTGAGGTCTTTATACGAGTGTCACAGATTTTCTCACGCTTGCGCCAGCCTTCAGTCAGGACAACGAGTTGTTACCCTTTCTGTGGGTCTGCTCCTGCAAGAGGGTGGTGTTGGGTTATGTGATAAAAGGCTCATAACACAAAAGGTCCCAGAGACGTGAGAGCAGATGGGGGAGTCCCAATACCCTGGTCAGAGACATAAACCCTTGTGCCTGTCTTCTTACTAACTTCTATTTTGAACTATTTTCCTGAGTGAGGGATATTTTGCATGCATGACTGTGCATGGGGCCAGCAACTGGAGTTGTACCATGGGTCACAGGGGCCCAACTGCCTGGGGTGCCAGCAAGCAGAGAGGCCAGAGCCCATACATATTGTCCGGGTACATATGTCAGTGTGTGATCACTTGCAACCATCAGGCTGGACTTGCCAGCAAGTTGGATGAGAGGCTGGGAAGCCAGGCAGAAACCAGAAGGTCTGCCAGCTCTGCACCAGCAACTGGAGGGGCCTGCAGACCCTTGGGGACCCACATGTCTGGGTGCCAACCGCTGGGGAGATGGGGGATCCAGGGCCAGTTTTGGGGTAGACAGAGTGTCTAGAGCCACCTAGTAGAGGGATCCATATGGTGTGTATATAGATATATATTTTCCATTAATGGGCTGCTATCCTGATCAGCTAGAGAGGGGAACAGTACGAGGCCATGGTGCTCTTTGTGTTTTCTGTCTGTGTTGATCCATGTGGCTGGCCACAGGTATATATGTATATAAATGTATGGTGTGTATGTGAGCCTGTTGGGAATAGGTGCTCAGCCTCACTACCGGCTGGTCCAGGGGTTACGGAGCCACAGCAGCCTCCCCTCTGTCAGGCTGCTGGGCATGACAAGCCCTAACAGATGGGCCCTTCTCTGCCAGAAGATTTCAAATCCGTCTCCTAAACAACTAAAGAATGCTGCTCAGAAATACTAGGTTTGCTTCCAGGATATAAGGAATTATGGCCTAATGGTTACAGATCCGCTTGTATCTCTTCCTCTGAACCTGCCCCCTGTCATACCCTCACCTGCTGTATAATCACTTCTCTCTTGGGAACGGCAGGCAGCACTCAGCAGCTCTGTTTCAATAACACATACACTACACAAAACATAAAACACTACTGCATGGCTTCTTCCCTTTGTGATAACCTGCTTCATAATGTTCCTACCCCTTCAGTGTTGTTCTTGACATTTTTTCCCCCCGAATGCTTTTCTGGGAGGACATTTAGTTGAAAGGAGAGGCTGTTGCTAGGTTATCTTCCCTAGGCTAGCTAGAAAGAGTTTCAAATGACTTCCATGTTCCTGAGCAGAAAGAATTCTCTAGGCACTGATGTTTTTGCTGTTTTCCAAAGACAGCATTGCTGTCAGCTCGAAGGAGGATGTTGCCTCTGCAAGGTTGCAGCAGAGCAGTTTGAGGGTGGGTGAGAGGGGCAAGCTGAACACACAGGAACCCAAATTTTAAGATAGAAATAGCATGCGAGGCAGTGTCCCACCAGCTTGGTAATAACTCGTCAGCCCCAGTTGATGAGGCTCGCCTTTGCTGTAGAGTCTGGGTTAGGTGCTTCAGTGTCTGTTGCTGCAGTTTACAAGTTCCCTCTCAGATCTCATCTTCCTTCAAAGCACACAAGGGATATCTATACACATTTTTACTCACTGAGTTACAAACTGATTTATACCTACTTACCTCATGATTCAAGAGATGAATGATTTGTTAGCGTAGATATATCAAAACTGATGTCTTTAACTCTTAGGTCCTGCCACGGCTGGTCCTTGGAGCTTACTTGGAGGACTGAACTCTCCTCATATCACTCACACTTCTTCCAGAAGAGCTTGAAAATTGAGCTAATTGAACTGTTTACTGTGTAGAAACTATTTACTAAGAGGAAAATCCAGGCTTTTCATTGTAATGCAATTTTTAGAGGAAATCATCCAATTTAGAATTAGATGATACTTAGTTGATAAAAATCTCCTTACAGGCGCTTTGCCATGCTCTGTTGTTAATTTTTCCTCTACAAATTGCTTGTTCCCAGCATTGCAAAACTCTGTGGTTTACAGTAAACATTTTACTGCTACAAACTGAATACAGAGGTCTTTTTTCTTCTTTTTTTTAAGTAGAAGCAGTGTAGCTGTTGATCAATTTTGTGACATGAAGGATGGTGATGTCATGACCTGGCAGGAACAAACACTGACCACAGGAGATGCAAAAGGAGTGGATCCAGACAACAAAATAACCCACCGGTAATACAGCATTCAGAAAAAAAGCAAGGGGGGCAAAAGGCACAATTAGACAAATCAGGGAGATATGAGGAGGAGGCAGCTCTGGATTTTAAAATTCTGCAGTTGAGAATTGAAACCTCGTACACCTCAAATTTCTATTCTCTTTTTCTCTTTCTTGTTCTCATATGGAAATGTTGCTTTTGCTCTTTGGTTCAGCAGGGTTTTTTCCTGAATATAAGATAATTTGTCTCAGACTAGATAGTGGAGGCAGACTTCAGCTGGTGTAAATGGGTCTCACTTCATGCTCACTGAGAAGCTGCTCCAACACTCTTTGTTCTGCGTATATGAAACAGAACTGCTGAAACATGTCAACTGCTCGGCGCTTATCGCAGCGCTCTTGGTTAGGCTCTCTTCATCTTCTGCTTTTGTATCATATTGCTTTGTACCGTTTTCTTGCAGTTTTGTCAGAGAGGTAACTACATTTCATTGATGGTGTATGTGCAACTTGTAGTCTTTGGGAAAAATAATAAAGAAGCAAACTGACACTTATAGTGTAAATGCCTGGAATTAATTCCAGGAAAGAATAATCTTTCAAAGCAGGAACACTACGTGGATGGCAGATTGTCAGCTACTCACAATTTCTTTCTATACTGACTTGGCATTGGCGCTGATATCTTTTCCTTTGCCCGTTCCCTAGATGCATTAATGCCACCACACATAACTACAAGTTCACTATTGCTAGATGCGGCAAAAATGTATCTGCATCCCTGCAAGTGGATGTCAAAATATCGTGTTGGGCTGGTGAATAGTCACTTTACTAACTGGTGGATAACTACTTTTACTTTGGCTTTTAATTTTCTTTTCCTTCTCTGCTATGAAAAATTGGCTGTCTCTCAGACCTCAGAAAACAGTGCTGGATTCTCTAATACCAAATTGCATTGTTGTAGCTCCACTGGCCTCAGAGTGGATACTCCTGATTTACTGGCCTCCTGTGAGAGTAGAGTTGAGGCCATAGTGCTGCACGTATTTCATATTAAATGTCTCTGGTATAGTATCACAAAGGCAGTTTTCTAATGTCTGTGTCTTCTAAATAATTAATCTAGAAGTCTGTATGTCCTGGCTCCAGCAATACCACTCTACCGGTGTTGACCATGATTTGTGATTTAATGTTAACTTTGTTTTTCAGTCAAATAAAAAAGCGTATTTTGTGTGCACCCAAGTCAAATGTTTCTGGGAGAATAGGGTCTTTGATAACACTGAGGGAAAAATTTAATTGTACCCCCACCCCCACATCATTTACATAACTCAGATTGATGAGATAGGAAGGAAAGTGTTTACAGTGCAAGAAGATAGGAATTTGGGGATTTAAATAGGAAGCGAATCGAAATGAGCTGTCTGAGGTAATTATGAAACACATACTTCATATGTTTTCATTAGATATTGCTATTATACTACACAAGGCAAAGGAGTTTGATTAAACTACAGCTCAGTATATAAATTTATGCATAAATTACCCAGAAATCAGTTAGTTCATTATCTTTCAGGAACTCAGCAGGGGACTGAGCAAAAGTTTAGGTGCATTGGGATAAATAATTTGAACAAGAATAAAACCTGTGTTCGGTAGGAAGAAAAAACACAGGCAAGGTCTGTGAAATGGAGCACGACAAGGGGTTAAATTATCTCCTGCGCAAAGCCCCAGGCAGGGAGAAGAGCAGGGAGGACACTGAGGGCTGAGCAACTTCTGTCCCACTAGAAAGCCCAGGGCGCAGGTAGTCTCTGCCGGTAGCTCCTGCGGGACCACGCTAACGCCTGGAGAAGGGGCACTTCTGTCCCGCAGGCACACCTGCAACACAGGCACCAGCTTTATCCTTTCTGTTTGGGAAAGGTACTTCAGGCTGGTTTCGCCGCTGGCTTGCTCATGGAAGAGAGCTTGGCAAATCACAGGGAGCTAAATTACTTTCTGATTTAACATGGCATGTGTGTTTTTATGAGAAGGAAAACATTTCCGCAGATATGCTCATCCCTTACCTTTTGCAATATACTCATTTTTAGAAGCATTGCATACGGGACCATCTATTATAGATCTTGGGAAGGATCGTAGCTAAATCCACTATCGGGCTACCCATAGTTTGAGCCAGCATTTCACCTCTGGTGATGCTGCCAGAAGATCTGTGACAAGCAGTCAGAGTATGATCTCCACAGACCCTTCTAGCATTAAAATCTATGCTAAATATTTATTTTCAATTGGTGGTTATTCTTTGGGCCTGACTCTGTTCATAAGAAAGTAACACCAATGATTTGGTGAGAGAAGCCATCACAAACCACTCTGTGTTAACCTTTCTATCACCGTAGAAGGTCTGTGAGTTCACTCCAGGTTTGTACATCAGCGTTTGATTGATAGAAACTGTGGCTCTCATAAGTACAGAAATGCTCCTTTTCCCCTTTGTTGAAGCAGGTTAGACTAAATTTTTTCTGCTTCTGCTTACCTGAAGTGATGCTATAACATTTTTGTTGCTAACGAGGATACAGGTTTAGTACCTGTGTTCAGGACTTATGGCATGATCTCATTGAAAAGCCTCTCAAGGATCTGTCTCTCAAGGCTATTCATACTTTTCTGCATTTTTGCTAACAACTGCTACAAACACTGTCAAAGGGCTTAGCAATTAACTTACAGCTCTCTTTCAGCCTTTTTTTCCCCCTCTTCTATTCCTGCTGAGGATGCTTGTTCCCTTTTAGTCCTTCATCTCTTTAAATTTCTTTACAATCAATTACAAGACACTGATCTGTCTATCTCACTCACTGTCTGTAGTATATCAGCACCAGCTTCAACTGTAATCCACTCTGCCTTGTTATTGACTGCCTCCCTCCAAGCCTGGTATCATCATCAAATACCACTGCCTGACTAAACAACCTTTTAATAAATAAACACAACAAACCTTGGTCCTAATAATAAAGCTTCTGACTCTCCGATAATCCCCTTTCCCATTAATTCACTCTGAAGTCCAATATTCTTTCTATATTCCCTGCCAGAATAATCTATTGCATCAAGCATTTTTCAGGGAACTGTGTTACAAGCACCGTTTCTTTTCCACCACGATCTCCTGTCAGCAGACGCCATGTGGTAAGCTTGTTAACTCTTTCAGAATTTTGACTGGTGTTTCATAGATTTATACATTTTCACACCAGAAGGGACATCTCGCTTGATGCTCAGTATGACCTGAACTACAGATTTTTAACCAGCTGTTCTTAGGTCGGTGCAGACTACTCCTTGCTGTGCTGCAGTGTGTCTTAGGAAGACTTCCAGTCTTAAATTCAAGTGATAAGAGTTGTCCACAGCCACTGATCATTTATTTTTGGTGGTTAATTACTATTGCTGTGAAGAATATACACTTTTGAATTTTCTGTTCGAATCCAGTTTGAATTTGACTGCTGTCAGCCTCCAACCACTGCATCCTGTTAAGTTTCTGTGTGCAGGATTAAACAACTTAATGCCCTCAACTTAATTTTTCCCTGCAGTGAGAGTATGGAAAGTTCATTTCAGCTTTCGAATAGGTTGCGCACGCCCTCCCTCACTCCAATGAATGTCCTCCACTTCTCACAGCATCCTCATGCCTGCAATCTAAGCCCTCTCCAATCTTCTACTGTCCCCTATAAGTGTAGGTGGAGTAAGCAGAAACAGCATATCCCAGTAATGCTCTTGCCCCTGCTGACTAGATAGGTAAATGAATATCCATAACCCTACTTCCTGCTTCCCTGTTCACCCATGAATGGTTCGCATTAGGTCTTTTGGCTATGGCATCCTGCTGGGAGGTTTGCACTCTACTGCCTTTATTGAGTCTATGATGCTTGCTGTAACTGAAACAAGAACTGTCACTATAGCTTTCTCTTGCAAGTTTTCCCCAATATTTTCTCCGACAGCACTTTCATCCAATGTTATCTTCACCTGATTACTTTTCCCAGTGTTGTTTTGAATAAAAGGAATGGTTTCTTGCTGTCAGATCAAATCCCTTCTTAAAAGTACAGGCATTAAATTTGATACCTTTTATTTCATTGATTTTTTTTTCTTTATGTTTTAAAGAGCTTTTTAATGCAGTACATTTGCTAATATATCTGCATTTATCTTTCTCCCTTTTTTTTTGAATAGGGCATGGGTCTTTGATGCTGGCAATTAATTTAAGCCTTCCGATGTCCTCCTTTCATTGACTTCATCTTGGATGTAGCCTTGATTTATTATGGTATATATTCTTCTCGTGGAAAATAAATATCTGATGATTTCTCCATCACATTTTGTGAACATAGGAATAAAGAAATAATATTTTTTTTTACAGTGTCAGCCCTTTCAACAATATATTACACCTTCTATCTCTCATTCCACCTCTTGTGCCATCTCTTGTTCCTTTATGTATACGAAACCTCTTCCCATTTATCTTACATCTCATTCACACTTCTTTCCATTCTTCACCTTGCCTTTTCTTATCATTTTTCTACAGTCTCATGATCATTTCTATAATATTCCTACTCCTCCCCTGTATTGATGTTTTATACCCGGTGCTAACCTTTATTTCATTCCTGATTACTTTTTGTACTTTTGTTCATCGCACAGTGTATGAGTTGTTACAAGCTTTGGGCTTGCCTGCTCCAACGGTGCTTAATGCTGCGGATATATTGATGCACCTGCCTATAAGGAATCTCTGACTATCTGCCATTTTTCTCCACAAATCCATTTCCCCGCCATTAATCATTTCTCAAATCTCAGCAGGCTGACTCCTCTGCATAAGCTGTCTACAGCTAAATCATGCCTTGCCTTCTTCTTTTTTTATTCCTGGGATAAAAGGGTTGTTTTGGTCAGGAGGACAAGCTTGGCCTGAAACTGTGAATGAAAAAAGGTCAGAGTACCGGCATCTGACAAATTGTATATGGGGACGAGCTGAAACTGGGAGGGGAAGCACAATATCTCCCTGTTGTCCCCTCTGCCCCTCAAAAGCAGCCTCTTCTTGCAAATAAGGGGCATGGCGGCAATGCAGTTCTGGTGCTGGAGACTCCTGAGGAGGAGAGGAACGTCCTCATGTGCCAAGAAGGGAGACTAGAAACCTGCTGGAAATAATGAAAAAAACTTCCATTGTGTTGGATGAGGCCAAGATTTCTTTCCAAGTAGCAAAATACATCAAGCTCTTCAACAGCAACACAGCACTGCCTGTGGGAAACAACACATTGACGCCATGCAGTGGAACTTGTTGTAGGACCTTCAAACCAGCGGAGCCTGTACTAGCCCCAAGGAGAAAGGGCATCGCCATGCAGTGCTGCATGCAAACAACTAGCAAGGTGTGCTGGACTGCTTCTGGTTGGCATAACGGCATTAAGGTCACATCTCCAAGGATGGATTTGGACCTGGTGGGACAGTCAGAAACCTCTCTATGGATGACTTGCTTTTTCTAATACTGGTGTCTGGGAGGCAATGGACTACAACAGAGTCAGGAGTGCAACTACACGCTACTAAATTTGCTGTTCCTATGATTTACTTTTGCCTCTACTTAACACCAGAATGGGCCTAAGGTGTATTAATTTTTATATTTTTTTTTGGTATGAGAACACAACAGAAATGTTATGCTTGGACTTCCATGAAATTATGTCCCAGTTCGCAAATTTTCTAGGTGGTTTGCCTCATCCCAGCTCTTTGTCCTCCTCACACCAGCCTCTGCCTGTGCACACAGTTGCTGCTGCACTGTGCATTGCACACACAGCACTGGCCCCGGAGCTGACTGCAGGATTTAGACACACCTGTAAAACAATAGCAGGTTTCTTCCACACATGATAATTTTTTTTCCTGTGCTGTTTGTTAGTAACAATTTGCAAGTCCCTTTGTACCTTCTGATTATAACCTAACCTGCACTATTCAGATTTTATGGATGAATTCATTTTTCTGTATTACTTTTCCCTTAAACTTTGTCGGCATGTATATTCATGAAAAGAACAGAGGGGGGAAAAAAATCCCAGAAATTACCACAAGAAAAACCCCTGCTAAAAGCAATAAGTTTGCTGACAGATGGTAGAATCAGTTGAAAATCGAGTACCATATTTACTAAGTCTAACCCATTTAGTAAGCCAGAAAAGTGTTATCTAATTCTATCCCCTGTGTGTTTGTGTTTTGGAATAAACAGATGCCTAATGAGGAATGTGTCTAGTACGGTTTTTGAAGAACCTGGATGGATCCTGGTTCTGATTCAATACTTGATTTTGACAAAGATGATAACACGCACAGCAGAACCTATTGTTTTGGCTTTCATAACTGCAAATATTCCAATGCTAGCTGACGGACAAAAAATTGTTTCAAGAAAGGTGCCAGAACAGGGCACAAATCAGAAAAAAACAGAAGTGTTGAGTGACTTAACCTGCATTTTACATTTCCTGTTCTATTTATATAACACCCAAAAATGCAGTGAAGGAAAGGGCAAACACGCTTGAATCACTTGCAGGCTTGACAGCTACCACAATCAATTCCTGTATGTTTTGCACTGGGTTTTATAAAATAATAGAGACTGGCTTAGAAAGACATATGCTTGTGTACTTTGTGGCAGATCTGGGTGAGAATCAAAAATTGAATAAACAGAGAAGGGTAATCTGAGCGAGGAAGGCTTTAGGGAAGATGAGCCTCTCGTGGGCCATGCTTGGCCAGTAAGGCTATTGCACGTGCAACGCCGGTACAGAGTAAAGTGAGATTCCTTAAAGGCACTGTCCTAACGCTGCCTGGACGGCTTTGAAAATCTCAGCCTTAATTGGAGCCACTGGGAAGTTTACCAAAGAAAATCGGCCCTCTATGAAGTCCATAACAAAATACTGATAGAGCGAGATTTCTCCCATGCTGCTCAAGGCTTTTAAAATATGTCTGCTTTTTCTGATTTTGGGGGTGGATGAAATGGAAAAAGATAGGATCTGTTTTTCTGTAAAAATAAACAAAATAACATCTTCACACGAAGCAGGATATTTCAAAAGATGATCTAATAGGAGGGAGATCTGTTGTTCATTTTCCACAGTATATACAAGTACAGTGATAGGTTTCAATAAACTGATATTCACCCATTTCCACTTGTTAAAGTTGCTCAAGAGCTACTAAAGGCATTTTGCTGAATTTATATCCTATTTTTAATTGCATGAAACTGGTCAGAAGTGAGAGATTTTAATTCTGGACTTATAAAATATGTTTCTCAAAATACTAGTAAGAGTCAACGGTGGAAGCAGTGATCTGAATACCAGGACTCTCAGCCCTATGCCCAGCATTTGCTGTCTATCTGTTCTGTGAGCAAAAGTAAGCAATTTCTGTTCTCTTTCTATATTTCCCTGTCCACCCCAGAAGTGCACAAGGAAATCTGAATCTAAATTCACATACGCATTATTCTAATATGGCCAATTTTCTAATTTTGTCGTAGGAATCTCTAAGATAGGGGTGGAATCAGCATATCGTCGTCTCATTACTGCAGGAAATGCCAACTTGCCCATCAAAGGAAAGTGGACACTGGTGGCGGTAATAGGGTATTTTAACACGTGGAGATATGTGTGATTCTTAAATATTAATAGCAAGAACTACATTTCACCTCTTATCTAGGCAGTGTCTGAACATGGTTTTCTGTTCACATTTTAGGGAAAGCAAGTTTTGATGGGGGACCTGAGGGAAAAGAAAAAGTGCTGGCACTATGGTTTTCTTCTGAAGGGTTTTCCTCCCCTCAAAGGCAGCACAGACAAAATGCTTGTGGGAAAGATTTTACCCTGTCCTTGGTTTAAAAATGCAATAGAAGTATAAATTTGTTTTGTTTCTAGTTCTACATGAAAGAAGGAGGGAAACAGGAAAAGATTGTGGATCCTGATTTTGAAGTTTTGCGTTTTACTTTGCCCTTTCTTGGCTCTACTTTGTCGCATTTCCAAGGCATTAAAACAGAGACTCAGGGGCCTCGCTAGACATAATGGTATAAAGTTTCCGGTGCAGTAAGCTGTAACACTCTGTATGCTCTGGAAAGTTTGCATTCAGCCTTTTAATAAGTGAAGACGCAACATAATGCTCCTGATAATTTTCAGCACGGACAGATGGTATATGAACAGCCTGGTGGGAGGAGAAGCAGCCCGGCTTAGGGTAACAATGTTCGACTAGCTATCAGGGAGGAAACAGACTTCCTCTGCCATTGCCCAGTGCCAAGGAGCTTGTTTTATCTCCTGCTCACCACACTGATCATGCTTTGCTTTCTTCTGTTTTATAGGCATTGGCTTTGTGCAGAAAGTGCAGTTCCTTTCTACTGCCAAAACGAAACGGTATTTTAGATTATAACTAGGCTAGAAGTCATTTACAATTAATTCTGCTCAAAAACTCCTGTAGCTGGAAATGCAGATTACACCAATTTGCTGTGAGTTGTTAGAAAGTGAAAAAGCTGTTTGCTGCTGTTATTCCACACTGGATTTTCCGACTCGCATGCTAGAGCTGGAGCTGGCTGGGGCAGCAGCACTAGCAATGAAGCAGGCCACGTTAGCAGGAACAGGGGTTGGTTCAGCGCTGCTTCGGGAAGCTTCCCTGGGACAATCGTATCCAAATTAGATTTTGCAGATGCTGCATATGTGGATCTGTCAGTGCTGTTCCCTCTGCAAGGCAATTCAGTAGCAGTGGCAGTCACGCTGGAGACAGACAGCATGCCACGATGGCTAAGCACATTATTTTTGTAAATCTACATCTGAAAATTGCCACTTGCCCTCAGTTAGCCCGTTCTGCCAAATCTTAAGCACTTTCTGATCCTTGGAAGAAAGGGTGAGGAATATATTTCTTCATCATCCTCCATTCTCTACATGAACGTGTTAATTGCCTAGGACAAAGTATCACTCCAGCCCTGGAGTGCTAACACAGTCAGAAAAACCCTGCCGTGTCCTACCTCTGGCCAGACGCTTCAGCTGAGCCTAACAGTGAGATGGTTAATAGGTCAAGGAGATTGCTAGTGATGGGAAGATGGATTGAAGATGGGCATTTACTCCTAATTCAGGGTCTTGGGGCTAGCGGACACAAGTGTCTTCCATGAGCACTAAATTAATTTAAAAAAAAGAAATGAAGGAGAAAAAGGGCATTACTTTCTCTCTAGCCTGTGGCTCTTTTGTGAGCAGGTGACAAAGAGTAAAAGAAATTAAGAAAGAGAAAATATAATCCCTCTCTCACTGCAACTGTCTTTAAAATGTTTGATCACTTTTTTGATTTAATTTAATTTTCTTGCCTCTGCTCTTTTTCTTTTTTTTTTATTGCATCTGAATTCAGGACTACTAAAAATAGCACTAGGCAGTTACTGTAAATCTCTCTCTGGTTTTTTTCATCTCAGGGTGGACAGGAGTTTTTCATTTCATACATTATTGACCATGCAATAGAATGGTGATTCCACAAAGTGAGCAGAAGCTTTAAAAAGTTAATGAGGAGGGACAGCATAGGGTTGTTGTTCTTGTTGTTGTTACTTTTTAATGTTATGTAGCATTTAGGACTGGGCAGCTGGGCATGCTGGATACTGACTGCCACTGCTGTCATTTTTATTGCGCTGTGCTGCTGACAAAAGATGTTGTCCCTTATGGGCTCTGCCCTCCTGCCGTGGCACCCGCAGCAGGCAGGGTGTCGCACCCACTGCCTTCCCAGCACTGCAGCTCGCTGTGCCTCACTGCAAAATTAGGGAACACCCACATCTGCATCCACGAGCATCGTGAGCTGACACATAACGTCTGAAGATAAACACCAATCTCAGGAAGAAAAAAGAAAATGGAATATATTTTTTTATTTCCTGAGGAGTGAAGCATCTACCTTCCCTAAAGCCATCCGCTGAATAAGCTTAGTATGTCCTCTGGCTAACATCTGTAGTAAACTTACCTCAAAGACACAAATACCGGGAGGGTTATTGCAGTGGGTACCTTTGGATATATTATTTTACATGGAGCTACCATCTGTTTCATACTGTAGCTCATACCTGAGCACTCCAACAGCAGTTGCAAATACCTCTGTCAGGACACTTGGAAGCATATGGGACCAGCCAGTATGGCGCTGGTGCTGGGCAATATCATGGGGCTGAGAATATGCTGACAGATTCTGGGCTGGATCCTCTCTTACACTGGTGTTATTTTTACATAGCTCCATAGACTTCAGCTGAACAAGTCCGTATTTATACAAACATGAGGTCAGGACCTCATCCAAAGATTATTTAAGCCTTAAACATTTTAATCTACAATGAAAATAATGGAGAAATTCCTTCTCATGAGAGTGCCTAGTCCTTGTGAAACATTTGGCTCTTCAGCTGTCTAAATGAGACATACTGAAAGTATGGCCCTTTGTATGACAGTTTGATGCCCTGGAATTTTAGCTGCTATTTTTTTCTGTTAAGAAACCCAAACCACAAAATGGCTTGCACTTCTCCTGTGTAACAAAAAATTCAAACACTTTCTAGTTTTATACCTTTAGCTGGTAGAAATTGGCATGGCTTCATTGACTTGAAATGGACCTGAAGATTTTTCTCACTAGTAAAAGAACAAGGCCTGATTCATTTAAATTGCTACAAGAAAGATGCCAGTTAAATATGAAGAAAGAACAACTTTAACAGTAAGACAGTGAAATACCGGGATGGGCTGCCTAGAGAAAATGTGGCGTCTCTATCACCAGAAGTCCTCAACAGCAGGTTAGGCAAACATCAGTCAGGAAGGACAGAGATGGTGGTAATGTCAGGGAGCGAGGGGTGGCTGCCCCCTCACCAACCCCATAGTGCAAACCCTCTCAAGGCATCCTGCTGGGGAGCAGCGCTGTGGCTGGGAACAGGAGCCAGGTCTCCCAGTTCCTGAAGGAGTTTGGCTGTTCACTTGTTTTCTGGAGGGAAGGGTTGAACAAAAGAGGGTTTTTGCCTCTGGCCTTTTCTAGACCTTTTAGCTGGGCCAAACCCTGGGAGTGCCTCGGCACTGCTGATGCAGGAGCCCAGACGCCTGGATCAAAGGGAAGCGCTGTTGAAGAAAGGAGATTCATGTGCCATATAGTATGGGAGGAATAACATCCTCCCCCTCCCACGCTGTGCCCTGTGTCTTGTCTACTTGGCGGGCAAATTCTGTGAGCAATGATTGTCTTTTACGGCAAACATGCAGAGCATCTTGCACAAGGAAGTTCACTTTCAGTGACTCCATTAAATACTACTCTGACAACGACTAAAAACTTCCTTTCCTTCCACATGCATGTACCTAGATTTCTTCCGTTCAACAAATAGTTGTGTCAGAATTGTCATTGTCCTTGTCCTTACTAGTCTTCCTTTAAAACCCTCTGCCAACTGCTAGCATAGAGTTTGGGATATGAAGAACAGCACCCAGTTACTCAACACAATAGCAGTGCAAAAAGTTGGTAGCTAAAACTTTGGGTTTGTGCTACTTAGGAGGTCAGACCTTCAAAACTACAGACACAAATGCACACACACAAACATATATATATTTCATATATTTATGTGCATGAGAGTGCACATACGTATGCACTCTTACATGTATGTCAGGGATCCAATATGATTTTGTAAGTTCACCCAGAATTTCTAAGGTCATATCTGCTAGCCATATGTCATTACCAGTGATACAGATGTTGACACTGATTATTTTTTAAAATGTCTCTGTCTCACCTGTCTTTTCAAAGCAGCTATTTTTATGTACTTTCTTTTTTTTTATTAGATCTTACAAATTATTGCTGCTTAGAAGAGTTTCCTCCTCATCCCTTCCAACTTAGTCCCTAAATTGTGGGAGGGAATCAAAGGAATGATGTTCGCTGTTGTTTGACTTTGAATCACTGGCAAATGTTTTATGTAACTCATTTTCTTCCACACAATTAGATTCTAAGGACACAGGGACTAGGCTCTTTTTTTTTTTTTTTTTTTTTTTTAATTCAAAGGTCTCAGTAAGCAAAGCATAATGTATTCTGCCCAAACTGTGAGAACAGAGCAATACAGAATAATTTACTTCACTAATGCCAAATTAAAATTCATAACACAATTCTTTAATTACCATCTGAATCCAATTCTCAAAGAAGTTTGCCCTAATTGCATTGTTGATATGCACGGATGCAAATAAGATGTTGACTGTTTCCCTTGTAGCAAATGACTCTGTTTCTAATATGCACACATCTAACAACATGGGGCCAAATTCATCCCTAGTAAAAAGCCGTTAGAGTCAGCAGAGTTATACCAGGGATGAATCTGAACCACTCTTCTCAGGAAACCTGGTCTAATTATCAGCCACTAAAAATCACCCCTCCAGTGCCTACAGACAAACACGCTGTCCCTGTTTTCCCTGAGCAAGACAGTGAAAAGCTCCCAGAAACCCCCCAGCAGGCTGGGAAGACAAAAGTGTGAAATGGGTATGTGTGGAACAATGTATGCCAGAAGGTAGTGGGGACATATAAGCCCAGATGTTCTTCTTTGCTTTTGTGATAGCGCTGAATAGGGATCCTTTTCTTAGCCCACAAGCACAGGTGTTTTGGAGGAAGAGAGTGAGAACGTCGGATTGGAGATGCGGGAAATTAAATAATATTCATCAAGGAAGGGAGAGAATAGCATGGGCATCATTGGGGCATTTTTGTAACTGCTGCATACTTCTCTCAGGTGAGCTAATTAAACAGGAGCATTTTGAAACATTCTCCTAGTTCCAGAAATAAAATAAATCAAAAAGTCCTTTTCTGATAAATATCTGGGCACGAAGAAGATGTCTTTTTTTTTTTTTTTTCCAAAAAACCCTCTCAGCTTTCTGGAAGCTGTGGTTATGTTCAACTTTATTTCTATCCTAATTGAATGCATTTCTACTATATATATATATGCTAAATAATTTATTTTCTCAAGTAAAAGCCACCCATTCTCCTCATAGCCTGACAGTAAGCAATGAACAGCAGTATAGGTGCCTGGTGTAGCCCCAGGGACGAGTACAGAAGATAGCAGCGCTGCCTTGCAGTTAGGACAGGAGGTGGGAGAACACCAAGGGATCATTTTGCTGAGAGTGTTTTTATTTCATTTTTGCCAACTACATAGGATGAGCTGAAGTGCTCCCTCTCACTTTCATTACAGGTTCTGGTCTAAGAGAAATAATATTCATAGTGTGTTTGTTCAGTTGCCTGACTAAGCCATGTTTTCTTAAAGGACATCTGCAAAAGGTGAGGAAATGGGCTTGTTGCCCTTCTTTCTTCTTTTATGATGTTTAAAAAAAGGCCTGAAATGTTTGCATTTTTTGTTTATTACATCTGAAATTCAGTCTTGGTCTACTCTGCTGTTTCTGGAAAAGTCTGTATACGGTTGGAGAATAAGTCGTTGGAGATATTAGAAATACTTGTATAAATAAAACCCCACCAAAAGGGGAATTGTTATTATTCATATAGTTTAAAAGTCTGGGTCTAGTTAATATCTGTGTATCTCAAAGACCTGAATGGGGTCATTAAAACTCTTCTAAGTGCACGAAAGATCCTCTGCAGTTGTGGCACCTGCACGGCCTGAAGGAAGGTGCTTACTTCTCGCTGTGGCCAAAGCCAAGCCACTGGCACAGACCTCTACAGTTTGCGAGGCTCTGGCTCTGGTTCAGCTGCTCAGCTGAGGTGGGAGGGCGTTGAGGCCAAAGTGGCTAGCATGATTGTGGGTCCTCTGGGAAGCTTGTCCTGGTGGTGGTAATCCTCAACGGAAAGATGAAAGGTCACACAGAAAGGCAGCAGTCACAGGAGAACTCAGCTGAGCGACAGCCAAGGATGAGCTGGTGAATGTGTAGGTAGCAGGAACCTGGAAGTCTTGGCTTTTTGTAGTATTGCCTGGCTGTCTCATTAAAATTGACCCAACTAGTATGGGCTTGGGCTGTAGGAGTTGAGGTTTCTCCCTCTTCCTGCGTGGAAATGGCTGCAGCAAGCAATGGTGAGTCAAACCAGCGATGCAAGGGGAGATGAGTGCTGTGAACTCCAACTCAACCTGTTGTGAATAGACTGAACAGGTGTGCTAAAAACCATGAACAGATACATTTCTCTGTTTTTTAGAGACCAAAGGCGGGAAATCAGGTAAGGAAGAAAATAATCAAATGCTGATGAATGAGACAAAATTGCACATAATTGTCATTATTGAAGTCTCTGGGCTGAGTGGCTTGGAAGTGATGTTAAAATCTCTATCTACAAATGGCAAAGTAGTGGAAAGTCAGGTACCTGGGGAACACTGGAGAATTTTGCTTTGCAAAACTCAAAATGTCAGCATTGCCAGAAGTCTCTGGCTGCCTTCTGGGGAGGTTCTTGTCACCTTCGCTCCCAGCTGAGCTGCTCAGGTTGGATGCTGCACTCTTGGCTTCTCCTCCTTTCCCTGGCTCTAGCTGTCCAGCTGCCTTTGCTGGGAACCATGGGAAACTGAGCAGGCATCGACTGACGCTTTAACTAGCAAAGCTCAAAGAAAATGTTGTCTGGGTTCCATCACACACAGCAAATTCACAACTAGGACATTCGACATCTTAGTGTTCAACTTGCAAGAAGAGACATTCAGTTAGCATGTACATGTTGGAGATCTCACAAAATACAGATTGGCACAAAAAGGTTGGTTTGTGGGTTTTTTTAGCCAATAGGTGCACTCAGTTCTGAATTTCTGTATGAATAAAATGAATTCCTGAACTACAACCAAGAGTCACTGATGTACCAGATTTCACCTCCTTGGTAGGTTTAATACAGTAAAATGGACAACAACTTCAACCAGTAATATATATGACACTTCAAAAAGGCTGATTTCCCGAAGTTAAAGATAACATCGTGTGAAATCGACTGCGGAGAAAGATTGATACGAAAACTGAGAGTTTTTTCAGAGGAGCTTGTCAGAGGAACAGAAAGTTTGCCATTTTCCAGTCAAGAAAGATGACAACTTTGCATAAAGTCCATCTGGCTCTGATGAAAGGAAAGCAAGAATTAGAGGTTTAAAAAAACCCCCAACATTTAATAAGTAGAAAAGGAGGAAATCACAGAACCACAGAATTATAGTGGTTGGAAGGGACCTTTGGAGATCATATAGTCTGACCCCCCTGCCAAAGCAGGTTCACCTAGAGCAGGTTGGACAGGATGGCATCCAGGCGGGTTTGGAATATCTCCAGAGAAGGAGACTCCACAACCTCTCTGGGCAGCCTGTTCCAGTGCTCTGTCACCCTCAAAGGAAAGAAGTTTTTCCTCATGTTAAGATGGAGTTTCCTGTGTTCCAGTTTGTGCCTGTTGCCCCTTGTCCTGTCGCTGGGCACCACTGAGTACTATACTATACAAATATGAATACAAATACTATAGATGAGAAGTTCTGAAGTCTACGAATGTAATAAAGGAGCCAAAGACAGGGATAATTTGTGTTTAGCAAGACTTAGGACACTGAGGAATAATTTTTAAGTGGCTGGTGTCATTCTAATGCCCTTGTCAACAACCCAGAGCACCAGAATGTGAAAACAAGATTTATATCTGTAGTATTACAGGATAGCGATAAATAGGTACCACCAATGTGTTTTTATGTCCAGGAGGTCTCTGCTCAGAACCACTGCTGTTCATCACTGCAGCTCTCATTCTTTGAGGCTGTGAGTTTAATTGACAATACACAGAAATTTTACAGAGACTTTGTCTTAATATTGAGTAGTGTTTTAATTGAAAAATGAGCCCTGTGAGACAGCAATTGCAAAGGTCTCAGAGGTCTTGAGAAGTCATATACAGAGAAGTTGTCATGTTATGGGTCATTTTGAGTCATCCTGTGCTGTTCAGATCATTCATAAATAATCTGGGAGTAAATACAAAATGAATGCAAGCACATATAAAATTGCTTCTAACCTGCAAGAGTATTTATTTGAAGTTCAGTGCTCATTTTATACTCATGAAGTGACTGCTGGCAACCTTTCCAGATAATGGAAAAGTAGACAGAAAAATAAACACTAACAGGGCAAGAAAGTCAGAGAGAGTGATACACGCAGCTTGGCAAAATGGTCAAGCCAAAGAAAATGCATTTCAATACAGACAAATGCAGAGAGATGAACAGGGAATAAGAATGGTGGCAGACTTTCACAGCAACGGATCTGGCAAGCGATGGCTCCAAAAGTAGTAGCGGTCTTAGGGATAAACAGTTCAAAGCAAGCTCCAAATCCCAAGCTGTTGCAAAATAGCTAATGCAATCACCAAATCACAAAGTAGGAAGTAGCTACAGTGCTGGCTTTATGATGGATATGTGTCTATGTTTCAAAAAAGATGTTGAAAGATTCAAATGGGAATTAAATACATTTGTATGTGTGTGTGTATATATATATTTATACACATATTTCCCAAGCTAGAGAGAAATTCTTTGCATCTGCAAGCTTCCACAGATCTAATTTTTATGTTGAGAAAGAGACTGAAAATTTACATGGGTGCTTTAGATTCACCTTCAAGGTGAGAAAATATTGGGTGCTAGTGGACTCTTCAGGAAGGAATCTGGGATCTTTAAGCTGCAAGAAGAAAAAAAGTAAGGTAAAATTACCACTGGAATAAACTGTAAATTGTAATTTTTCCATGTCTTGACATGTTTTCAGTCATTACCACTGTTCAGGACAACGTCTGAGCAATGCGTTTCTCTGCTGTAATCCCAGGTAAAATATTGAAGTCAGAGTAGGAGTAACTGAATGTGGGGCAGGGGAAGCAAAGGGAGGCCAGCCAGGGTGACCATCCGGCTTTGATCAGAGTCTGTAGCAGATGAGACAAGTTCGACAGAGGTTACTTCTTCCTTTGGGGTAAGGTATGAACCTACACAGGAACGACAAAAAGAGGGAATAAGTGGGCTGTTACCACCATTAACATGGATAAATGCAGCGTGTGCAGTTTGAAGTGGTGTAGTTGGGACTGCAGAGCCTCCACCTGTGTGCCACTGGATCCGGCCCCATTAACCCATCTGAGGAAAGAACAAGAGTTCATAAAAAGGCAGAGAGGAGCGTGCTCCTGTCATCGATACAGAAACAGCTGGATTAAAATGGGGTCGCATGGCCCCTTAGCCCCTACATACATGTGGGGGAAAAGGAACTACTTTCTACTTTGATGCTCCCTGGTTGTGAGAAGAGAGTTACATCCGAACAGAAAATCCTGGCTGTGGAAAACAGTGCTGCCTTTAAGGGCAGGGAGTCTTACACATGGGCAAAGAGGAGGCAAGAGGAGACTCATAGAGGATTAGTGCTAAAATCAAATTTCATACAGTGAGCATGAGTTATGTTCAGAGCAGGGTCTGCAATGCACTCCCACGGGACCTGCCAGATGCGTTAGGGTGGGGGCACCACATGATCCAAAGAGGAGTATAACCAGCATTCAGCAAACACTGTGTCAAGTTTCCTTCATTTCATGTTTAAATCCATTTGGCTCACTTCTTTTGATGTGCGGTTGTGACTGTCAAAGAAATCCCAAGGGTAAAGCTCACATCGTGCTCCTACACCCTGTGTATCTCTGAAACCATCGCAAAGCTGAGTTCAGGAGAGAGACCAGAGGTGTCCTGTGCTTGAACTGAAACAGGAGCACTGTATTAAAACTGTTTGTGAGTTGGAATCTGTAAAGTTTGCCACTCACCTTAAGCAGGTATTTTCAATGTAAAATTTTTGGGTTAGAAGTAGCTGTGTCCCTAAGAGCAGTAGAATGGTCTTTTGTTATTTTTGTTCCTAGAATATCAAAATATATTTACTAGGAAAAGTGAATGGTGTTGTATAAATAACTTTTATCGTTGGGAGAAAAATACCTTCAAAAGTTTTGTTTCGGTGTAGTGTAAAAGTGCATCACAAGCATTCCCATCAATGCTTGTCACACAGGAACAAGTTAGGATGTCTGAGACAGAGAATACAAATTGGTACACATACCAGCAGTTTCCCTGTCTTTCTTTTGAACTATTTCTGGGTGTTAAATTATCTAAAAAATGCTTCACAAATCAAAGACTATGGGATGCCAAGAGCAGGGCACCTTGACTTCTGTTTAAACTTGCACTGGGAATGTTACATATAATTCTTCAAGAAATATCATTTAATGTTTTTAAATTCAACTTCTGTTCATTTAAGTGGAAGAACACTCACTAAATTTCTAGCATAACACTGTCTCATGTGTTAGTTCATAATCTTTAAAACAGTAAAGTCTTCAAAATGAAAGAATTTAAAACTGTCAGATATTTTCTCTCACCTGTGGAATGAATTAATTTTTGTATTCTCTTATTTATTCTGTGAAGTTCAGACAGCCAATTTCACTTTGATTTGGAATTATTTTCACATTTTGATTTTAGCAAAGCTAGCAATATCTGCTTTCCTTACTGAGCTTTTCTTCAGCCGTTGAACCCTAAGCTCACAATAGCTAGAAGGTCATCCTCGCATTAACGTCACTCACTTAATATTGTCTCTTATATCTCTTTTTAGACCTAGAACCCTCAGACGCTTTTACTTGTTTATGTATAGTTTTCTCTTGAATAAGAAACAATCACATGAGATGTTTTGACAGAATTGGGTACCTGCCTCCTTAAATTATAATTTAGCTGTTCAATCTGTCAGTAGAGAAAAAAGGGGCATCTTTTGCCACTCCAGAGGTTGTGTCACACAGGTAATAACCCATTACAGCTCCTCAGATACTTCTGAAAAAAAAGATCTGCATTACGGAGGCAACCTCAGCTGATGGAACATGCAGGGATCCAGCTGCTGGCGTTTTGGTGGAAATTGATGGGGAAAGGGGAATGTTACATTTCTTCTTTTTAGAGGAAATAAGAAATTTCAGCCAAAGAAACCTACACAAATTCTCACTGCCAACAAAGACAAATAAACTCACCTTTTGGCTGGCTCTGTAGGTCTGTTGTTGTGGTAGAACCTTGTAGTTACTGTACATATTATGCCACTTTCCCTAAACTGTGGTTATGTTTTGGCTTAGGGTCCATGCAGCTTCAGGTTTAGCTGCAGACTATAATATAAGGTTGCTGTGGGTTTTTTGTGCGTGCGTGTGTGTTTTTGTTTTTCCTCAAGCGAGAGATTTCATTTGTTTTAACGGATACTGTCGTGCTTTTATAAAAAGGCCTGCATGGAAGTGCTGTGATCTGGCTGCCACTGCATGCCCCAGCCATGAATCAGGGCATAGATATTTAGGATCACAAAGGCAAGTGGGAGGTATACTGCTGCACAGTAGATGGCACAGAAACTGGTGTAGGGCGTTAAAACCAAAGGGGAAAAGTGTTGTTTCAAACCTTCCTAAGGGGAGCTCTTTGACCCTGCTAATTGATAATAATAAAGCCTGAGAGAAAGCAGTCGTCGGTTGTTGTAAAACATGCATCTGTAAAGAAAGCTGGAAAAAAAAGGCTAAGTTTCAAAGCAACTGTTTAAATCTATATTTGCAATGGGTTCAGTCTGCAGCAAAACCAACTAGTGCATCATAGAATTTGTGATATATTGCAGCATCATGAGGCAAACATGAGTTGACAAAAGACAAATGCTGCAGACTGCATCAATCAGAGGGTTCTTCGGGATGAAGCAGAATTTTTTTTTCCGAGAAGCTCATTAAGTGACTGAGAGATATTGGCCACTCATGAGTGGTGCAACAAATTTCACAGTGGACCTACAGCAGGAGCTATTTTTGCCGATGTCTGCTGACACCGCTCTGCTCAGAGCCAAGGCAGTGCAAGAAATTCATCGCAAGGTGTTTGGAGTCAACAGTGCTGCAGAGACAGAAATGAACATCACCTGCTTAGGAAGTACTTTCTGCTTTTGAGAGCAGCCAGTCTAAGAAGTGGACTGTGTTTTGAAACACTGATAGATCAATATATGTGATATCCAGCCATTAATGACTTGTACTGGTGCAAGAGAGCAATGCATTCAGAACTTTCAGTGTGTGTCTGACATCTGTTCAGGAGATCCTAATGGACTTTATGTTTATCAGCCTAAGAGCTTTTTCAGGAGGTCATACATGTGGCGTGTGACCTGAGTTTTACTGTTCTGAGGCAGATTAATATTCTGATTTGTTTTAGGGTCACTTTGGAGCATCTATAATTGCTGAACAAAGATTTGGAATGCATGTCTGACAGAGGGTAGCTTGCTATGAACATGTTAAACATGACCAAAGTCTTCCTATATATTTTTAAATTCCAAATTTAAAGGTTTGACACCTGACACTGCGCAAGGGTGTAAAGTGTGTGCTAACAAATAACTAAAGCAAATGCTGCAGCTGTGTTTGTAAATGAAAATAATGTCAAGCTTGTTGCTGATCTGAGATACAGGAAGAGCATCCGGCTTCACTTTTACTGGGAGATAGACAAGGCAGCACCAACAAGTCAGGAAAATTCACTCCATTCTGACTTATGGTAAATTAGCCCACTGGCAGTATATCTTTAAGTTAATTCTATTAAGTATTCACTTTGAATCCTCCTGCTATGACTCAGTCAGGGAAAGCTTGCAGAAAAGTGTGAGCTGACATCATCAGATATGATATGTTATAGTTTTCATGTTTCAGGCTGGTTCCACTTGGTCTGAGCAAAGGTCATAATAAACTTCTTTCCTGAAGGCAAAACAAATGTGACTAAAAAGATTGAAATGCTGGGCAGAATAGATGCAGCTGCAGAAAACCAAAATGCCTTTTGTCGGTGCCTGCCTATTACTCTGTCATCTATGAGGTTCTCATCTAGCCAGGTACTATTATGGGTACCACCATCTAGCCAGATCATACCATCGTGGGGATGGAGATACTGGAAAATCACAGAGAAAGCCAAGATCTGCCTAGCAGATCTTCTGTGATTGGCAGGTTTCATGGGTTCAACACACTGCCTTGCCAGATGAAGAACGTCCTTGTTTGCCAAAGGAGTGATGTAAGGCGCTTTCACAGCTTAGTTTCTCGCCCTCCCTGTGGAAGGTGGAGACCAATTCTCCTGTGGTTAATCGAGAGGCCATGATTTGCCAAGACTGCCTTTGTCCAGGCACAGGGCCGAGGGTGCCCTCTCTTTCATCTTGCAAGCTGCAGGAAGCAGCACATGGTGGAAATCTGTCCCAGGAGCCTCCACAGCCACTCTGCTCTTCCTCGCTGCTTTGTGACACAAGTTGCTTTTAACAAGGTAAACACTGTTATGTTTCCAGCAACAGATGTGCTCAGGGAGCTAGAAAGCATCAGGGCTTCCTGAGCAACATAACAGTAAAATCCAAGTCTGAATATGGTCTATCTCAAGTCTTCAACCACAGTCACTTTCTTTCTGAAGAGTCCCTTCAAACACTTAATGGAGGTTTCTATCTCTTTGCTCTAGCAGGCTGGAACAGCAACAGCGATTTGCTGTGCATAGATGAAGAGAAGCAGAGGCAGGATATGGTGAGCTGATCCCCAGCACCACCGGGAGATGCCTCTTCAGTCAAACTGCTCTTTCATAGCTCTCGTCCTTCTCTTCTGTAACTGGACTTCACCAGGGGTGAGTCACCTCGCCTGATTCCTGGTCCCCCAGTCCCAGAACGCATTTGCAATACCTTAGTTTTCTGGAAAGTAGGTCATTTCTCTTGGCAAGGATGTGATGAGTAATAGAAACCTTGGCCTTGGGGGAGGGAGTCAGCCTTGGGCACTGGGGATGCAGCGAGTGCAGTGAGGTGGAGATTCTTTGGCAGTGGTGTGTGTTGATTTGGGACACACAACTACACTGAAACTGTAGTGGAATAGATGACTTTGAGCAGCAGAAAGAGCTTGAGAAGGAAAGAGAATCTGGATGTCTGTTCAGCTGCTCATCTGCTAAGTTTTTTTTAATAGTGTCCATTTCCACTCTTGGGTGGCAATACAACGAAAATCGAGACAAGAGGGATAGTGGAGAGGATAAGTATTGGAAAGGGACTCAGGCAATTCAGTCAGGAATCCAGCATTATGACAACATCATTAGCTTACACAAGTGACAGGAGAATTGTGTGAAATTCTATATTTTTTTTTTAATTAAAAACAAGCTAAATCTTGAAGAAAATTAAAAGCCCAAAGATCTTTGGTCTTTAAAATCCAGACCTACTTGGCTACCTGAGAAGCTCTTTGAGGTTTTGCATTGGTGTTTAGATGCAGATATTTGCATAAGACCTGGGTACTTCTGGGGCCTCTCCCAATCCCAGCACTAAGGAGCCCTTCCACATGCTGTGACAGGGGGATCTTCTCCAAGCCACACCGTCTGTTCTTGTTTTCCTCAAGAGCAAACAGTCTCCTTTCAGGTTCAAGTGGAGACAGAGCGGTCTTCAAGGGCTGAGAGGAGGTGAATCTGTGGTGGGAAGGATGCATAGTGTCCTTGGAGGATCTTAGGTGCAAACCATAATACAGCCCAAGGCTGTGTTATGTTTCGCACGTAGCCTCCCACTTTGGGGATTATGCTGGCTGCCGTAGCTGGGGGGTGCCCCCAGAGTGTGTTTTGGCAGAGCGGAGCTGCCAAGGAGAAGTGTGAGGGCAGTCCTAAAGGCTGGCTGCCGGGCACAGAGCCAGGCCGGAGACTCAGCTCCCTGTAGATCCTCTCAGAGTGAGCAAGGCAAGACTTTTAGACAAATTAAGTGCTTTTCTGATCAAAATAAAAAAGTTCCTTCTTCCAAATTTTGTTTTATAATGGCATGTTTCTGATTGTAGGCCAGCATCTCTCATGATCCAAAGGATTACATTTTTCACTCGTGACTCCCCTATTCATACAGGCTTATTTTGCTAGCAATTAAAATTGGAAAATTATTTTGAACAAAGGGAAGGAGACAGAGAAAATGAATCCATTTCAAATCTTTAGAGATGGAAACTACTTTTTTTTTAGCTGCCAGGAGCTCTGCTTGGACTCCACCAGATGTGGGGGCTGGTCCCGGGTGGAGAGCAAACCTCGCCCTTTGATGGGATCCACTGAGGCCTTGAGGAGGGACTGCGGGATTTTCTGCCTCCGAGCTCCAGCTGTCACTTCTTCTGCTGCGAGGATGAGCCGGGCCGACGGCAGCTTTGCTTTCACTGTGGATTTCATGTAGGGAGTGTTCCAAAAACCTGCTGATGGTAGCGGTTTTAAAATCCCCAGATCGATGGATGGAAATGACTGCTGGAACAAACCAAGCGCATTACCCATCTCTTCCTTTCTTTCATAGGAGGAAGCGCCTTGCAGCACAATAGTTCTCATTGTTGCCCTGATTATTTACTCAAGACACCATTTTGTTCTATTTTGTGCCTTGTTTATGTTTCATAGTTCAGTTTCCTTTCCTTCCTAAAATTCAAATCTTAGCATTCACATGCTTATTCTGTGACGTGGAAAGCCATATTTCCTTTTTGCAAAAAAATGTACGCCTTTGAAAGTGCTGCTCGAAATCCCCTCTATGGATTCAATGGCTCTTTATTAATAGCAGAGAGGCAAATCTTTAGCACTTCTCCAGTGTGGGAAAGGTAACGGCCCTTTGCATTACAGCGCCTCTCCTCTAATTCTTAACACATGTGGGATGTCCTCTGCGAAGTGAGAAGATGACTTTTTTTTTTTTTTTAACTTCACTGAGATAAGCAATTTGCAGTGGCACAGACAATCTGCTCTGTTAAGAATCTGGCACCATTTACAGTGGCTGGAGCAAGAGACTCAGCAGTAGATTAGTGCTAATTTCTCTTCACACAAATGATGGCACTGATGACTCTTGACCATGTGACAGGTTTGTGAGTGATGAGCCTTGAGACTCCAGTAGTGACACTTTTCTTTCTCCACACTGGTAAATTATTCATTATTGGTGCAGCCCTGGGAAAACATAAAAAGAGAGAGCGGGAGAGAGGAGGGATTATGTTGCTAATGATAGAAACTGCTGACAAGTCCATTGGGGTTGGGGCTGGGGGCGGAAAAAAAGCTTGCAGTATATGGGCAGGTTGAGGCATTGTGTTATACCCATTTCAGAATATAACATCCAAGGTTCGTTTCAATAATCTTCCTCAGAAGTGCAAGCAAGGATAAGTGTAAAACTGGCAATTTGGGGGAGGACAGTAAAAATGCAGGTGCTACTGGTTTGCACCTTGGTCTGATGTTGTTCATTCTAAGTTTTTTCGCTTCCTTATGTGAAAATCCCACAGTATTTTCATTAGACTCCTTATTTATAGTGCTTCTGAATGAACACTGTTAAACATTTTCTTCATTCCAGCCCAGGACTGGATATATTTGAAGCTGGTCAAAGAATTTGTCTGATTGAGGGTTTCTGAGACACTCTGAGTTCGCTTAAATCTGTCTGAATGAAAGAGCATCCCACATGTGAGATCCCATGGCTGCTCCTTCTGGTATGTGCCGTGCTGCTTGTCAGTCACCACAGGTTTGAAGTGTGTGTCGCTCCTTCACAGCATAGCTGCAGAAGCACTGATTAAGCAATACCAGACTTGTCCAAGTAAGACAATGGGGGATTTTCCTTGTCTTTCATTCCTGGCTACTAATTTTCCATGTTCTTCCTTTTTTTTTTTTTTGGAAAAGTACACCACTGGGTGCTATTTTTCTCACCAGCCTGCATGCAGTAGTGATTATTTTTAACAAGCCCCTATCTGAAGCATCTCTACTCCACCTAAGATTACTCAGTTTCCTCTTTGCTCCCATGGGCACACAAAACAAACCAGGAGCACAAAAGCAGTGGCAGCCCAATACCTGGAGCTGCAAAGCTTTGTATGCAGGAAAGGAAAAACCCACACTGCAAATACATTGGGATGATCTAATGGGAAAAGGATTCCTAATCCACTTGTACAGAGTACCATGCTGGTACTTAAGCCTGCAATACTGTAATAAAGTCAACCCTGAACGTCCACTTTGATAACTGATTTGGGCATAATTTAGGGGAAGATGTGTGATGTGCTCCTGTGTTCCAAGGAGTAGTGAAGCGGCTCCTCCACAGCTGGTAGGAAGCAGTACCTGGGGTACCCTGACAGCACCAAGGAGGGCCACTCGAATTTGAATGTGGGAAAAGGGTACCAAATTTCCAACTGCCTCAGCTGCTCCATGGCCCTGAAGGAGTTTGGCTAAGCAGCTTTGGGGGCTCCCAGCCTGGAGAAGACACCTCTTTTCAGAAGATGCTATGATCTTTTCTCAAGGAAACAGTTTCTTCCATGTTCCCCACCCACTCACGTTGAGCCACAGTGGTTTTTACCCCCGTCTCTGTGAAGTGTCCATCTCCAGTGCAGCTCTCTGAATGTCAGGAGCTATTTCAGTCCTCTCTAGGAAGAATTCCTACATCTCCCATCTGTGTCTGCACCTGATGGCTGTCTGTCATGTTGAAGTTTAACCAAGAGAGCGCTTGGAGCCCAGAGAGCAGCCTCGCCAACCCTCCACACTGCATATAAATGCACAGCTTCACTTGCCTGCCTGTAGGACTGTTGTCTGGGCACAAGAGCTCCTTTCAGATGAATTTATTCTGTTCCTGTTCTGCATCCCATCCCCACAAGCTGATTCGATGCCAGATCCCACACTGAAGGTGAAACGATCCCCCTCCTCCTCTGAGCTTCTGCATGGCAAGATCAGAGGGGAAAAGGCAGTCTCCTTCAGTACCTCCAGAGCCTAATTTCGATCAAAGCACGCCGGGGAATATTGCAGTCTCTCAGTATCCCACAGGGTCATCGCTGGCTCTGCCCAGTGATGCAGCGACGTTCAAGGCTAGCACAGCTGCTCTCAGACCTGGAAGAGCTCGAAAGCAGAGGCAAATGGGCTGATGAAGGGAAAACCTCTATGAAAACAAATTAGAACAGGAAGCCAGACAGTAACAAACAAAACCATCGGTGGGATGTCTTCCCTCCCTGTATTCCCATCCTTTGTCTCCTCAGCAGTTCCTATAGTCTTACTGTGCTTGCAAGGGAAAGGAGGAAATAAAATTCAAAATTAACTCCTTGTTGACTAAAGCACAGAAAATAACTCCATAATTGAACATGTTCTCATGCTAAATACAGCCCTCGTGCATTTTTTTTTTTATTCCGGCCTCTTTTTTTTTCAATTTTTTTGTTTTGTTTTGGGGTTTTTTTGAGGTTTTGTTTTTTTTTGTTTTTTTTTTTGTCTTGCAACGAATTCTTGCAAAGGATTATAAAAATCAGGCTGGTTTGTTTGTTTAAATCCTTGTTTAAAGATAGTCACTTCAGAAAAATAACCTCCGATTCCAAACATTGCTTTTTTAATATAATAGATGGTAATGACTCAAAATTAAACCTTCACCATTACTATATTTGTAGTAAAAGAGAGATGGAAAGACAAGAGAACAACGGTTGGCTCCATGTTCAAGGGCGTGGGACTTGGACACAGGAGCCCCCTTTCTGCTGCAGGCTGCCTTTATTAGGAACAGCAGCACTATAAAAACCCACCAAACAGCCCACAACACGATGGGGGCAGCTAGGAAGGAATCTTGTCGTTCTACTCCGACTGAGTTATCTGCTTCTACCTGTTGCTTTGGGAAAAGAGTACATGGTACTGCCATAACCCACATTCCTGTTGGATTCCAGGAGGTATGGGAGGCAATGGTCCCTGTGTCTTTTCTCAGGGTCTTAGCTAGCAGCTCGCACAGCTCAAAGCAATATTTTTTAATATACTCTAATGACAAGCACTTGAAAATGGAGGCAGATGAAACAAGCACTTAGAGCTTCTTGCTACTGTGTCATCACAGCTATGCAAATCTGCAAAAGAATTGATTGCTACGCAGAGTAAAGGACAAGTTATAAACATGTTGTTCTGTTTAATCGTGCAGGTGTGTTCATATACAAATATTTGTCAGCCAAACCCTGGGAAATGCTTATTCCTTAAGTCTATAAACTAGAAGAAGAAAAAAAATCCGATGGAACAGTTCTCAGGCAGTGGAAGTCAGAAAGAACTCCATTTTTCATTTTTAGTGCAACAGTAAAGGTTTTTTTTTTTCTTTTTTCTTTTTTTTTAAAAAAAGTTCTTCAAGGTGATTCATAGTGTTGGTACTTAAAGAGATATATGAGCTCAAGGCTACCCATTTAAAAAGCTTGAGAAACTAACTTCAAGGAGAGATCTCTCAACAATCCATTTAAGCAGATATGCTGCTGCATCTGTGTGGGTTTGCTTATTTATTTATTTTATGGTCAAAGTGATACGATAATGCTGCAGGATTGGCTGAGTGCTGCTTAAAGTTTGAGCTGATGTCAGAAAGTGCCAGGCAAAATGACAGGGGAAAGTGCATCCCTTATTCATCTCATGCAATGATGGCTGTTTTGTTTGGAGCCACTGAAATGATGCAAATAGAGCTATTTTTTTTAATGTTTCACAGCGGTCTCTTCCCACGCTCTGATGCTTGAAAGGGCACCCCACAGACAAAATTTGATTTATGCTATTTTTGATTTATATATGTGTTTTTGTTTACTTAGCTTATGAAGTATTTTTAAAATAATCTTTACAATTCCCTTACCCATCTTTGTGCTATTAGTATGTGTAACAGTCAAATATTTGTCTACTACATGAACAGCCATTCTGTTTAATTGCTGAAATGTTTAAAATATATCAAAGTGATTCAACACAAAAAGCATTTTAAGAAACGACATCAACAAAACAGGAAGTTGATTTGGGCAGGAATACAACAATAGCTGTTTGCTTGCTTTGGGTTTGCTTTTTTTTTTTGTGTGTGTATGTAAGTAGGAAGAGGTGTTTCAGTCACAAAATAGTGGGAGAAGGCAGGGTTGGTTCTCTTCTTTAACACCTTCTATCCGTGACCCAACATTTACAGTGCATACCTGAGACATTGGAGAGCAATGGGTGTGTGAAGCACCAGACTCCAGATTTCCCTTCTCCCGGGAGGACCAGGAGAAGGGCTGCTTGCAAGCTGTGAGGATTGCTTGATCTGCCCTGCTGGCACCGTGCTACTGGGGATAAGGGACAAAATATTCACTAGACTGGGCTCTGGAACCCAGGTATCTCACCTCACCACTGTTTCTCAAACGCCAGGCTTCAATGTCCTGTGGGGCAGGGTGGGGAAGGGGGTTGGTATCTATAGCAGCTGGAACAGCATCAACGGGAAGTAAGCAAAATTCTGTCTAGGAGAATTCAGTAGCCTGTTATGTTGGTGGTTCCTGGGAAAAATGGGTTCAGGTACCCCCCAGGAAAGGAGGGGACTGATCCTGAGTCTGCCAGCTCTTGCATACTCAGATCTCAGGGACAGACCAATGGGAGAACAGGGGAAGAAGTCACATTTCTGTGGTTCTTTGGGTTCTTTCCTTTCCTCAGAGGTTGGAAAATAAAATGTGCATTTTTTATAGACTTAGGGAAGACTAGAAAAGAAGGAAATCTTACACTTAAGTCAATCTGAAGTGATTTGGTGACAGTTGTATTCAGAAGGACATACGAACTGAATGACCAGTCAGTTACCCACCCCATCATATAACATCAGGGCATCAGAGAGAAAGCAGTGAGGAAAAAAACAGATCCAAAAAGTGTTCAGATTGCTGAGCAGACCGGCAGTGCCGTGTCTGTAATCTGCCTTCTAGGAGTAAGAGGTGTTCAAGGATGCGCTTACAGCAAGGGGGCAAAGTTAGACCAGACTGGTTCCCAGGCAAACCCCAGGAAACGAGAAAGCAGAGCGTGCCCCCAAAAACCTCAGTTTTAAAATGACATTTCCATGGAGTGTGAGGCAAAAGATATAATTTGTTCCTTCTCAACACTCTTCATGCCACCGTCTGTAGCAGATTAATTATTCTATGGCCACAAGATTACAGGAAACTTGGGGTGGTCGATAAAGAAAGTGTTTCAGTTATTGCTCCTTATAGGCTCCTGTTATTTTTCTCTCTTGCCAGCTCGAGGTAATATCTTGATTGCCGCCAGTTTGTTTGATGTCAGGGCCAGCACAGTGCTGGCTTGACATGTGCACTAAACACACTGACAGCAGCTAGGAAGTTCATTGACGCTGGTATGGCAAGAAATGAATGGACTCCAGAAGCGGTAAAATGCACTCTTAGTACATCACAGCAGAGGCTTCACTTTCCCGTGAGATACTGGGCTATTACTTGTCTGTGAGACACACTTCAACACATCGTGTCAAACAGCAGAATCATGAGAAAACTTGCGAAGTATTCCCATTAAGGCTAATTGATTTTTAAATACTCTATTATCTGAAGTTGGCATCTAATTATTTCTTTCAAGATTCTGACACGTTCCTGGTAGTCGCAAGAAGCAATGATTGTTCAGGACATAGCGCTGCGGTGGGCAGCAGAGCATCCGTCTGAAAGGGAAAGACGAGGCTTTTTATATTTTTTCTTACTGACACGTCTGAGGCTGCTGCAAGAGGAATTGTGGTGCAGTAAAAGATGTGTGAGATGAACTGATGGGAAGCTTGGGGATGTAGTCAGGCTCCAGCTGGAGTAAGACTGCTATACAGAGATCAAACTGTTCTGGCAGATAATTTATTACCTTTCTCAAACAAATCAGGTTGGCCTTAGGGTCATTAATGTTTATAGTGAAGCCCTAATTAAGCAAATATAAACCTTATGCTCAGCAGAGATCACATTAAAAAAAGAAAATAATCACAGACTCTTTCTTGTATTTGCCTCTCCTTCTGATTTCGTGATGACAATATTAATTGACTAACGGCAACAGAAATTAGATCAAATGTTGGAGATACATTAGGGCCTGCCAGGGTCGTCACCTACAGCGAGCACAGATCAAGCACAGCGAGCTGCCCGGCCCAGCTCTCCTCTGACTTGTGTTTTGAGCAGTTTTTTCTGTCTGTACAAGAATGGTGTGAAACACCATTAAATCAAGAGGCTGCATTTCACGTGTTCCGCAAATGACTTCCCAAGGTGCCCGCGCTGTGAGACCGGGAGCCAGGAGCTGCTCCTTCACTGCTGCCATGCTCCTCCCTGCAGAAACCAGCGCTCCCGTCTCCAGCAGTTTGCTGCCGAGAGCTCTGTTTGGCATTAAGAAAGTGATAAAGGAAGAACAAAAATATATAATCTGTGTGATGATTTGGCCCCCATTTGACCACATATTTGAACATTGCTCTAAAAAAGGACAGTGCACGTGTCATCTGTAGAGGGAAGGGACACAAAATGGTGGCTTTGTAGCACAGGGAAGACTTCTTACCATTAAAACACAGAGAAAAATCAAAATATGCTAGCTGCCTAGACCATTGCTGTAAAATATGGTCGTGTAGCTCATATTTAATCACAGAAAAAGACAAACAAACTGAAATTGCTCAGATTTTAACAATTTGCTCTTTGAGATACAACAATTTCTTCTCAATATCCTGACGTGCCATACTTTTTGCTTTATACTTAACATTCACTCATGCAGGCCAGCCAAAAATAAAGTATTTCTACAGATTAAAACTGCCTCGAACACATATGGGTTTGGTTTAAAAGAAATAGATGGAGTTTGAAACTATAACTATTTCAGGAAATGAAATACAGTTTTGCGTTTTTGTAAGGTCTTTAAATATTTTATGAAGTACCAATGTTTGCTTGTATTTTTTTAAAAAAACACCCTCTTATGTATTTTATTATGTACTTTAGTTGGAAAGACACCAAAAGGAGGGGGAGGAAGAATCTTACACCTATGTACAGAACTGGATTACCAACCTGTATTACTGTAACAGGAATATAAGGACATAACAGGGCAAATACTGGTAATTTCTTGTGTTTATTTGTTACACACGTTTCTTTGATTAAAAATACACAAATATTTGGTAAGGGAACATTGCCCTGGGTAATATGAAGTAACTGTGTAGTCTAGGATGAAATAAATGTTCTGTAAAAGTGTCCTTTAATCTAATTGCCTAATTACCTTTGCTCTTTATCTGGAAAGACTCACAAGAAGGTGTTCAGGACAAGTGATTATGCTGGGCTGGTAGGACTCATTCGGATCATGCAAAGGTAGGTAAATGGGTACGACCAGACCAGTTTTGGCATCCACATGCAGAGGCATACACTGTAACTACAAAACAGCATGTTCTGAGTCTGTGTTTTCTCTGGGTAGTAGTAGCAGGAACACTGTGTTCATTTAAATTAAACCAGTTCCTTGGATAATAACAAAGTAATTAAAGAAGCCACCGAGGAAAAAGAGCCAATTTATTTGAATCATGTTCATAAAAACTACAACAAGTGCCTGAAGGTAGAAAATAATGTAGTTAAGATGGCAGATTGATGATTTTTAAAAACGCATCTTGATATTAATTTAAATTATTGTCCCTAGTCCGAGAATAATAATGGATGTGAATATTTAATTTTAGGATAGGGACGGTTCCTTCAGCTAAGTCAAATTCAGAGGAAAAGCTGGCATATATGTTGTAAGTCCACTCTGTCTCCAAAACAATATATTAAAATCTGGTCATTTTAATGTATTCCTATTTCCATAACTCTCACTGTAATTGCAAGACATGTAGACACTTCGCTAGATGACTCCAAATTAATATTTCTGATCCTGTGACATGTCAAATGACAAGAAAAATGGCACTTGAAATCATGGGGAACCTTCTATTCTGTATAAGGTCCCCTACATTGAATTTAAGGTTCTCATATCAATCATAACTAAAGGCCTAAACAAGGGAAAAAGGAAAGTTTTGACATCTTGCACGTCTCCACAGTTTCACTGACACTCCGCTGGTTTAGTTTTGTTGTCCACTAATTGAGTCATGGATGATAAGATAGTTTTGTTATCCAATTCTTAACAGTTTGCCTGCAGAACAGGCTGTCTGTAGTAGCCTAACAATAAAACACAAATCAGGCTGACTTATTTATATTGTCCGTCACCAGGACAAGACGGTCTTATATGTCTGTTCCTTCTACATATGCTATCTTAATATGAAGGTGAGGTATTTTTGTTCAGGGAAAGCTCTTACCTTGGGAATAATGCACTCCATCCCCACCAGATCTTTATAGACTTTGGTTAAATGTTTCTTTGTTTTTCTGTGTCAATGGTGACAAAACGCAATTGATGTTTGAGAGAACACTATGGTGCAAAAGAACAACAGTGAAAACCATTACAAGCGGTAACGTGCAAGCAACCTTGTAACTCTCTCCTATACACCTCTTTTGGGCCTCAGTCTGAATTACAACACATTACTAATTTCCACAGATTTTTAAAAATTTTACTAACACACATTGCAGGGGTGTCCTGTGCTCACGTGCCTGTGCAGTAGCCTTCTATGGAGATTTCCTTGGCTGTCCCCAAGCTTGGTGGTCCCAGTACAACTGCAGGGATTCCCAGGCTCTAGCAAATTAGACAGCTTGCTAATTTATACTAACATTACACCCACAGGACAAGGAGTCAAGGACCTGGGGACTCATGTAATCATTGTATCTCTGCTTTGTCATCTAGGCAGAATAGATAATGCTTAGTTCAGGGAGGGAATCTCAGTATTCTAGCAGTACCCAACCTCAGTTTTTTCTCCTCAGTAATCTGTCCTGAATACATCATTTCAGTTCATCTGCCATCTACCATCAAACCTGGTATTTTAAAGCAAGCTCATAGAGGACCCACTTACAAGTTTATTCATGTTAATCTAAGGTCACAGGCGGTACAGACACCGGCCAGGGCAGGGAGCTGAATCTGTCTCACTGGCACTGATGGATGACTGGCACAGAAGGTCTGTTGCTGTCAATGGATACAAGGGAGAAATCCATTCTTATTCTCTTTAATATCTTTGCAGTATTTGGCACTGTTGACCTTATGTCAAGTCTGACAGGTGGCATGAATCCAAAGTAAGTCTTCAACTAGACAAAGACCCATTCTTTCTCTAGTCCCTTTCAACATCTACATGCATCCAGCTACTAAGTGAACTGGATTTAAAAGCCACTGATACACAGATGGCACAGAACTGTACTTCTCCTTCCCTACGTACAAATTCTTTGCTATCACTGAGGTTTCTGTGTGCTTGGATATGGTCCGGTGCCTTGCTTTTCTAGAATAATGACAATCTCTGCAGTAAGAATAACTTATCACCACGCAGGAGACAAAGCTTATCCGTGCAGCAGAAAGCCAGGCACAAATAATCTTTTAGCTGTGGAAAATTCTTTTAGAGTTCTGGTTACAAAACCAAAAAGAAAAAAAACCCCGGTTTTGTGTAAAATACTACAAAGCAGTTATTAGAAGGATACATTCAGTAATTGTTGAGGATAAACGAGGACGTAGCTCTACTGTCTTGACTGTTTAGGGCAGAAATGGATGCTTCACTATCGCATTTGGCTTTCATTATGGACAGTAGGCAGAAATATCACACACGCTCAAACAGAGAATCTAAATACTTTCACCCTATTGCAAATCATACTCTGATGAACTGCTTTATTACACTCCACCACTAAGCATCGCTTACTGATTGATGACAGATAAAAGCTGGCCCCAAAAACTCATCTGGCTGCCCACAAAAAAGGCAGCAAACATTTTCTGACAAAATGCTGCTTTGCATCATACAGGTTTTAATCCAAACTAGCGAGCAAAGGGGAATATGAAACTGAAGAAGTGCTCTGGGTCACTGCTATGCCATCTTTACCTTCCTGCATTTTAAACCATAGGTATCCCCCACAGAGCAAAACCCAGTGTCAGATCTGGCTCTGTTCAAGCCCAGGATTTGTTTTACAGTTGAACTGAAGTTGAACAGGTGAAGTTCTTTGTCCTTAACCCCAGCACTCGCCAGGTGTGAACCAGTGTCTACAGAGCTTCTAGCACGGGGCATAATGCATACTTCTGCAAAGTTCTGCTCTTTGGCACGTAATTAATTCTGGGTTAATTTTGACCTATAAGGCCCACCCTGCTTTGAATCCTGTACATATTAATAAGCTCATTGCATTTCAACTTGGCAGATACAGAATGTAAAGAGACAAGACTTGATGTGTACATCTGGCTGGGGGTGAATGCACATGGGATGAGCTTGCAACTGTGCAACTGCCAGCTAACCATCTGGTATGATCTGTAAGTGAGGGTGATGTCAAAGTGCACCCTCCTTGCCGGGTCCTCTGGAAATTCGCACCTGCGTCTCAGTACAGGACAACTTCAAGAAAAATAGTTCCATTATCTAGAACTGGTTTCTCACACTTAGCTTAACAGAGTTCAGGTCTGTTTTTTCTCAAGACCGGTTTTAAGACTCATTTTCTTTCCCTCAGGTGTTATTTTTCCTTTTTTTCAGTGGAGGTTCTTGTGACGGACAAAGGCTTTCTTGCGTTGATGAAGCAGGTTTGGCTACACTGGCTAATGCAGGATTAGCATCTGTCTAGCAACGGGGATGCTCTGACATGTCTCAAGGACAGCTGTAGAAAGAGTACTTTGTACAGAGATTTTATACATCTCTGTTAAAGAGTGCAACCTTCTGTACGTGCAGTCCATATATACACAGGGTGAATAGTGTCCCTTTGTAAAGTATTTCTGTAACTCTTTTTCTCTCACCTCTGCTACCTAATGGTTCTGCTGTTTTTCAGGCTCTCTATATCCATCCAAGTGAGACAGGATTTCCTGTAAAACTAACACCTCTGGAGCTGTCTTTTTTTTTTTTTTTTTATTTCAGTGGGGCAATTTATTTACTTATTTTAAAATATTTGCTTCATGAAGCCCTTACACATGGACTATCATTAAAGTTCCTGCTACCTTTGGCAGGAGGTGGGTTTTACAAGTATGAAGAACCCCATGAAAAGACAGTCTCTTTTCCAAAAATTGCATCTAACTGAGGATTCCAAGTTTTCTGAAAGCCTTGCTGTTCGCTCACACTCTGTGAGCCTTTTCTTCATTGCCAGTATCATGCATAGATTTTTATGGGAATGATACGGTTGACTATGCTAGTCAAGATATTTGTGGCCTGGGGGCACCCGCAGCCCTTCTGGGCCCTGCCCAGCCTCCCCTGGGGTCTTCCCCCACCCCTTACCATGGCCAAGGACCTCGTTGCAGCTCAGCCAACCCCTGCCCTGTGTTGTAGCTGTGTTCTGCCCAACCCTACCTCCATTGTTTTGCCTTACAGCTGATTTTTGTAAGATACCCCTCAGAAATCGGTTCAGTTTTAACCTTGCTGATACAATACCGAATGCTCTCATTATTCATAAATATTTCCAGTTCTCTTCTAGAAAGAAAAAAATCATGCTACTATATACTTGGTTTTGTACTACTCCTGGTTACAAGATTTGTAGACTAACTACTTTGTGATAGGTAAAATCAGGTACAACACAATGAAAACTTCAATTTCATGTGCAGTTATTAGGATGTTCAAAACAGGATAGAGAGTTATATGGATAATATACTGTAGCACATATCAATGTTTCCTTCAGAATACTTCTTCCCTATATGAGCTTTCTGTTATTATACGGGGTGCTACAGGCCTAGCACAGACATGGAAAACACAGACAATACAGATATCACAGCTAGCTCCATCTCCAGTGTCAACACCTTTCATGTTGTTCTGCTACATCATACTTCTGAAACAATACAAAATCTCAGGCATTGGTTTTAAGTCAGTCTCTCATTTTAGGGTGTTGGATAAGAGTTCTGCATAATAGAGTTTTGCATTCACCTTTTGCAGTGTTTCACCTTCATTGCCACATGTGGGATTCTGAACAACGCAATTGTACACTTGATTCTGTAATCCTTGACACTCACTGAGTTCTCACTTCCAGAAATATGTGTAGTGGGTTGTTTGGTTTTTTTTTGGTCTTTGTTAACAGGAGTACATGGCTTTTCAGGGCAGCAGAAATAAACAGCAACCATACCAGGCAATTACAAGGAAAACTATCTTAACCTTTGATTTGCAAGCCTTCACTAGTAGTGTTATTTCCACTTAACTACTATCCAGCTCTGGTATTAATTTAAGAATGTTTCAATTATTTATTTACAATAATTTATCATTTAAACCCAACAGAAACCTTTTTGTTTCTATTATTGCATGCATTTTTGTCATCTTCCTTGCCATGATTCAAACTATTCAGATTACAAAACAGCCACCGATAGCAGATAAAATAATGAATATAACATATAATCACTGCATGCAGTAAATAAATAATAGCTGATAACAACTAATAAAAATAACAATTAATAAATTATTAGCCCAGAGTTTATGTGGGGCAAACTCACAGTTCAGGTCCAAAAGCTTTGAATTTCTCTTTGATAGTTCAGCAACTCTATTTGCCAGTGACCATAATTAAAAATCAGGAATTGTACTGGGCTGCAATTCAGTTGTGCCTACGCTATGAACCGCAGGTAGCGTTGTGTGGTATTGAACTGATCGTCACTTTCTGGGACAAAGTAGTGGAGTGATGTAACAAGAAACCTCATCGACAGGGGAGTGCCGTGGGATAAAATGCTACCAAACTATGTCACACTCCCAGCTACTACCAATTCCATCTGAAAATACAGAATATACAACGCTTTTGCCTCTGCAGAGTCTCTCAGAAGACTGATAATTGTATTTGGTAAGTTTTGAAACACAGGTTAAGTGAGAATGAATGCCTTTCTGCGCCCTTCAGGAGTAAGTGCCTGGGACCTAGACCAGTTGCTAACATTACCAATATGCGTGACTGAGAGACACACAGGTTATTTATAGATGCAAGAAAGCAGAATTTTCAGCTTGAAGGTAATTCATACACTTCAAAGCATGTTTCAGAACTAAATATTTAAATTCTCTTTTCCTTAGAGAAAAAGAAAAGAAACTTGATAAATTTCCCCTGTGGAAATTTTGATTTTGCAGAAACTGCTTTTCTGTCACAAAACATTTTATTGAAAAAAACTCTTGAACTGCTCTGGGTGCTCACATGAAAGTAAGGAAGAGACTATGTATCTGTTTAAGCATTTCATACAAATGGACACAAAGCTTTTGATTCTTTTTCAAGAATAGATCTATTCACTTTCAAGGGCACTTATTTCTTTGCATACAAAGTTGGAAAACAATCTAATCCTCTATTTTTTTCACAGAATATTATTTTTTTTCAACTTTAAGTATGAAAGTTACTTTTAAAAAGCAAATGGTCTGTGAGATCACTAATTGTTAAAAAATGTTCAGCATTGTTCATTGCAGTAATGTGGGAATGAGGAATTGCCAAGGCATAGCTGACGAATTCTGTTGTTGAGTATTTTGCAATAGGGAAAACATATCAGGTTTCCCTTCACATAGGGTTAACACTGTATGAATGAATCCCTAGGATAAAGTGTAGCTGATTTCACTTTATTGCAACATGTTTTAACTTTTGTCATCTGTTGATTTTTCCACTGGCCATGTGCAGTAAGTTTTTTCAGCTGTTTCACCTCCTTCACCAGAACACAAGTTTTTTTAAAGGACTGAAAATAGTGGCTTTTCCCTGTGACAGTAAAAACCACATCTATTAACCTACAGCAACTAAATCACTCTTTCAAAGAATGTGGCCAGAATTTAGTAACATGAAGAACCTCTGCCAAGGAAAATTCAGTGGAAATACAACGAACATATCTGATATTAACAAATATGGACACTATTACAGTACTACTTTATCTGCTTAGAGAGACTATGTAAGGCAACAGTCTGCCCTGACTTTACCATTGACCTGACGTACAACCTAGAACCAGGTACCTTGACCTTTCTCCATCTTTGTTTCCTCTGCCAATCTTTGTCTGTCTGGCTTGTTAAAATTATGCATACTTTGTCTTATGTGTTTGTATAACATCTTTTACGCAGTCTGGTTCTGCTTGTGCTCAGACCTGGTGAAACCAATCTATAGTTAATGAAGGTAACAATTGTTCCACAGAGATGCCAAAAATTTAGTTCCTTCTCTGAAGAGATGCAATCTGAGCAACGTAGGTGACCCTTACAAATGGCAATTGCCATTATTAAAATGTTCATCTTCCTCTTGGGGGCGAAATCATGCAGAGGAGAAACAACCCAGTGGAAATTGCTCTGAAGTCTACAGAGATTATAGCTTTTAGGTACGGTCTGTGCTATGGATTTTGCCTCAGTTTGAGCCTAACTTTGCCTCCTAATTCCCCTACCATGCACATAATCGATCTCCTAAGGCCAGACTGTGCACCCTGCAGTTCAAAGTTTGCAGCCCTTTGTGGAAGGAGACTCCGAGGAGATGTGGTTCACTACTGTGCTCTGATTTGTTTGAACAGAATACTGAGTCATAGCTGACTGGATGCTTATGATGTTTATTACAATGCCTTTTGGGCTATTTTTGCCAGTTCCTAGAGAGCAGACTAGGAAAGAGGAATGGGTGCCTCCCACCTCTTGGGAGTCAAGGCAAGACAGAGCACACGGGCAGTAGGCTTCAGTCTTTGGTGAGAAGTGGGGCTGTTCATTGCCACCTCCCATCTGAGACTGGCATGGGCTGTGGAGAACATTTCTTCCACTCTGTCTGTATTTGCTGTCAAAGAGGTTACCTTAGTGCCCTGGAGGAACGGAGCAATGTCAGAGGAACTCATCTTGCCCAGCTCTGCCTGAACAAAGAGGCAATGACTGCCTCTCACCTTTACTTCATCTTGCCTGTGGAGTCATTCTTGATTTAAGATAAACTCTTTGACTGATAACAGCAATTTTGGTGAAGGCCTGGTGACTGCTAGGGCACGATGCCTCTCAGAGGAGACCAGTGGAGCATATTAGGACTGTTCAGACTCGGAAACCCTGGTCTTGGTTGAGGGGTGGTTATTCTTAGTGGTTCCTGCTCTGGTGAGACCCATGTTTGAAAATTTGTAGAGTGTCAAACTTTTACAGACTGGAGAACTGCAGTGCAGCATATGCAGAGGTTATGAACTGCTCCTGTTGTGGCCATAGACTTGCAAAGCATGGCTCAAGTTTTGCCAGTCTCGTGCTCACAGACTCAAATTAACAAATAACTCAATCCTGCTTCCTGACACAGCACACACAATAAACTACCTCCATGCTTTGTGGCTTGTTCATGACCTCAGCCTTTCTCCCATCTGAGATGGGTTTCTTGAATTCCTTTCAACAGCACGTCACATTATGATGGAATGGATTTTTTTTGTCAATTTTTTTATTTTTTAATAGGACATACTGTGAAGTGGACTTGCATTTGCTTTTGAATTATGGCTTTCTCAAGCCTAAATATATGAAAATTAAAACATTGTTTATTAAAAAAGGAATCATTTCAATGCAATGTAAATACTCTGAGTTCATCTGCAACAGAATTGTGCAGCCAGAGAACTTGGGTATCATTCTTTCAGGCCTGTAACCCAGGCCACAGGCACAAGATGACAGAAAATTTACTAATCAGCTGCACAGTGAGTCAAGTCCTCTGCAGTGTTTCCTTGTGCCTGCTAGCACATATGAAAATCACCTGGGCCAAATGAGATGGGTTAGAGCAAGACTTACTGGACGTTTAGTGAGTCAGTGTACCTCTTGGGAATGCTGTCCATGAGATACCCAGGGCTGAAAAGACATGTGCACTTGTGCAGTTGCCCTGCAGTGACAGCAGGATATACATGATAACTCAGTTTGCCAACTTGTTACTGGGCGAAGCTCCAAGCTGCTCTCGATTCTTGCCTTCCCTTTAGTTTTGGCTACTCTGATGTCTATGGGAAGTGTCACAGCTGACATCTGGAAGTGCTGAGTGAACAAACTAGGCAGAATGAGCAGCAAAATGGGAGCAATGGGAGGACTCTGACCTGAACCAGCCTTCTGAGAGCTTCCTTTGAGCTCATCAGGTGTACAGCCTGAAGGGGCATCAGATTATCTCACTGGATCTCCAACATAATATGGTCTATTGACACTTACCCAGTTACCCTTATACTGAGGGTTAACTAACATTTATGAAAGGATGGACTAATCAGGCATTTTCCAGGCATCCAGTGTTGACTAAGCTTCCAAGAGACAGAGGCTCTACCCTGGTAGTTTGATCATTCACAATGTTAAACGTTAGTTAATTTATATTATCAATATGCATGACTTCAGCCATTCTTTTCTGTTAGATTAAATGTGGACTTTAAGGTTCTTTGGGATTCACCATCCAGTCACCATGCCATTTCTCAGTTTATGTCTTATAAAAGAACCTGAATGAGTCATGTTTCTTTGTAACACATCTTCTGTAGCCTTCAAATAAAGTTTAAGACTTTTTTTCAAACTCCAAATTTCCAATGTAAAACTCTGTGCACAGGCCTTGAACACATTGTCCTATCATTAATCTTTTTAATGTGATGAGAGATATAACCTCTTTGGCCCATCTAGTTACAAAGTCGAAACCAGCTTCCTCATGGCATTGCATTGGAAGCTCTTGTTGAATTTCTTGTCCTTTCCTACCCTTGAATCCTCTTCTGAGTCCCTAGTTTCCAAGGTATCATCCCTCATCCTGCAGACGTATCCTTCCTGCTTCTTAAATGTAAAGAAGCTGTAAAACAGTGGATCCAAATAAGTAAGCAGTCCTGATCAATTTGAGTGACTTATTCTCATCATCAAATGAACTATGTAAAAAAATGCCTACTTTGGAGCATCAGAGAAGAGAAAAATCTTCATTGCATAAGTCCACATGGGATCAACAGACTGAAACACAAATATTTGTAGATACTGGTACAGAGACCACATCCCCAGCTGGCATTTTATCTCTGGATTTCCATGGATGTGTGGAGGTGGTCCATAAGTATGTGGAATATCGCAAAGCTTGAATAATTAGAAATTTAAAGGACTCTGCCTAAAAGCATAACCTCTTTTGTATTTATTGCATAGTTTATGGACAAAAAATAGATCAGATTTTGCTGATTTTCAAGCTATAAGTTTTCTTCCCACTTCTCCCCCTCCCCGATTTGATCAAATTTACTGAAGTGACATATGAACATTTCCCCATTGTGACAGCCATGGTTGAAACATGCAAATCCAAGGAGTTGTTGCAGAGAAAGAGAAATGGAACATTACTTTAAAAAAAAATCCCAGACATCCCAGAAAGCAGTCAAATATTTATGCAAAATAAGTGTAGCTTTATACACTGGCACTGAACAACACAATGCTCTGTCTCACACAATACTGTCATTCATGTGCGTACATACTGCCACAGGCAAAAGTCCCACACAATGTATTTTTATACAATTGCTAGCATATTTCATTACAAGTTGGTTTTTTTAATTCCCTTATGCAGGGGATTCTCTTGATAGAGACATTCTGTCTCCCCAGAATTTCCTAAAAGGAAGAAGAGTTGTAATATAGAATCTCGAGAAAATTATGGAATAAACCATTAAATTTTAGTTGTAAATAGCATTAGCAAAGAGCATTGTTATAGCAATAACAAAGGAGGTGGAAAGAAACTTTTTCTTCCCTTAAGAGAATTCAGAGCACGCTCAGTTATGTTTTGTGTTCTCACAGCTATCATGTAAGCAATTAGAAATACAATGCAAAGTAGACAGAATTGCTAGTATTAAACTTACGATACACAGCACATTAGGAACCTGAAATCTATTAGTGTAAGAACTGGAGCAAACTTGTGCAACTGAAGCTCAGGGCAGAATGACCATCAACCTCTCTACCTCAAGAAGCAAATGCCCGGTATCATCCTATCTACCCAAGTAGCAAGTGATAGGATGAGAGGAAACAGCCTCAAGTTGCGCCAGGGGAGGTTTAGATTGGATATTAGGAAAAATTTCTTCACTGAAATGGTTGTCAAGCACTGGAACAGGCTGCCCAAGGATGTGGTTGAGTCACCACCCCTGGAGGTATTTAAAAGATGTGTAGACATGGCGCTTAGGGACATGGTTTAGTGGTGGACTTGGCAGTGTTAGGTTAATGGTTGGACTCGATGATATTAAGGGCTTTTTTCCAACCTAGGTGATTCTATGATTCTACCTCAAAAGAATGTCAAAAGGCAAATTTTCAAAGCCTGAAAATTTGGGGAAGGTTAAAGAAAAGCATATGAGATGTTTCACTTTAGTTATCTTGCATGTAATTGTGAGGCAGAAGCCATGGCTGAACACATAGTAATGATACACATGGGGTGAACCCTGGACTGTGGACTTTCTATTAAACTGAAGCTCTGTGCCCATTATGGGCAGCCTTTCAAGGGCAATGGTAGTGCCTGGCGTCACCGCTCCTTGCTCCAGCACTTGGAAGGCCTGTGAGTGAGGAAGGACTCAGATATGCCAGAAAATTATGTGGCTCTTCCCGTTCTGCTCTCCCAAACTGCACTGACCCCTCTTCACTCAGCATGGGTAAGAAATGGGAAATATGGAAGTGTTGCTTGGTGCTTTCCTCCACAAATAGACCAGCATTTTCCTGTGGAAAAAATTGAAATAAAATAAAATAAATCCTCTATGGAAGCATCTAGTGAGGACCCAGCTGTTTGTTCTTCTTCAAGATACCAGAGACAATGAAATGATGAAATCTCCGCACAAGACAGAGTCTGTATCATAAATGAATAAAACATTTTTTTTAATTCCTCTGTGGGGCTTTTCTGTGAAATCCAGGTGTCCTTTCCATTGAAAATCTCAGAAGAGGAAAAAATTATACTATTCATTATCCCAGGCACAGCATTTGCATAGAACACTCTTCACACAGTGGCTTCTGTCAAAATATCTGTCACTCTGCAATGTTGGCTCTCAGGCCACCATGCACCGCTTGTGACACCTTGACACGCGTTTCCTACATCCGCAACACTCCAGCATGCTAAACATCCTATACCATGCATCCCCTTCCCTTTTGCAGGACGGTTAAGATTTGCCTTCCTTCCTCTCCCTGGCATAGCAGCCATCTCATCCTGCTTAAAACCCATAAATCTGTATGAAAACTTCAGGCCTTTATTAGAAGGGTCACTCTGAATGATTTGAAAGTGGGCTCACTTTATAGGTGTTTTTGTCAGATCATTTTTCTGACATTTTTCCGACATTTTTCCCAGTGGTTCACAGATACTCTTTTTTGGGGAAGCCAGTTTGTTTTGTTAAATTACAGGGGCTTCACATCGATTGCAGATTCATTATGAAGCATGGAGTAGGTAGCGTTTAAACAAGCCTGCTCCTGTAACTTCATGCCATTTAAATGCACTCTTCCACTTTAATATCCTCTTAAATCATTTATGTATACATCACTATTGAACATATCATACCTTACATTCCACATGTAGCACGACACAGGACAACTACAACAATGCAAGCTAATTAAAGCTACAGGGTAAAACTCTGACCCCATTGAAGTCAAAGGGAGTTTTGCATCTTACTTCAATAGAGTAAGCCATTCACCCCGAGGCCTTTTCTGTCCCCCTGGTTTCCTGGCTGTTTGTGCAAAGAGTCCTGGAGAATATTAGGTCTCAGAGAGCCAATTAGCCAGAGACAGCAGTACAACAAAGCTTCTCCCCGCCGATGGGGAGCGGGCAACCCTTTGCCTTCAGGAAACAGGTCCAAGCTGGGGTGGGACTGTGGCTCCAAGTGGCAGCCCCCATGGGTATAAGGTAAAGGCGGAGGAGCTGCTCTGTGGACAAAAGGATGCAACAGCAGGAAAGCTACATGAAAGTAATCGAAGGTGAGGGGAAAGGGCCTGCAGCTGTGTTGCAGGGGCAAGTGATCTGAGCACTTGAAAGCCAAATGTTTCCCTAATTGCTGTTTGAAATGAATGCTCCTGACCAGGGGTACCCAACCTTCCCTATTGGGTGGGCCACACAGCTCCCTCCAGTTGCTGCTGAAGGGCAGTATGTGGTCATGTGTCCCCTGGGAAGGACCAGATGTCCTGCACATGCAGAGCACATGTGACTTTTTGCTTTTATTTTCTACTTTCCCAGGGACTTCTCAGCACAGGACAAAGAGTAGGTTGCTGACTGGAGGAATTACTCCTGCAGTGGCAATCCGTTCCCAATCGCTCTGTGTCCCATGGGGTCCATCATGACTTTTAAACAGATGTGCACTTTCCATCTAACAGGAAACATGGTCCCAGGCATGGCTGGAGTCATGGGCTGACTCATCTCCATCTCTGCCTGCCAGAAATGAGATGCCATCGGAGACCTCTAATCACCAATGCCACTGGCCCATAGTCTGTGAAGTTTTAAAATGTGACCTTAAGAGATAGGTGCTTATATGTTCAAAATGTCCAAGGTGATTGCTTATCAGAGGACTGTGGCATGGTCTTAGTAACCCAGGGGGGTGGAAATCCATTCTTGATCTGAAATATTGAGTGAAGACTAGACTTTTCCTTGACATATCTTGTTTCAATGGGAAACAAATTTTGGCATGATCTGGCCTTAATATTGGATAGTGCATTACAGATCATGGACGCACTGACAAAATGGAAGGATCATAAGATAATTACAAACTGCTGAAAGGTGCTTTCTGGGTGAAGATATTCAGACTCACAGAATAGTGCACCGGGACTACTGGTCTTGGACCAGGGTAACAATTACTGTGAAACTGAAGCTAGAGAAGAAAGAAGGATCCTTGAATTTGGTATTAGATCAAGGCTTTTTGGAGGTTTTTGAGATTTTTAAACCTTATGAAAACCTGAATCGGACATTGTTCACCTTCCAAATGACAATGCCATTGCCTGACGGTCTCCTTGGTGCCTGAAGTTCCTTGCTGTTATAATACTTCACTTTTTGCTGTGGGAATTGAATGTGAACAAACAGTGCTCATTTTGGGATTCTTGTGTTGCATAAGGTCAGGTCCAATTCTATAATTCTATGTAGTCATCTTTACAAAGAAGGCTTTTGTTCAATCTGGACACTGCAAGATAATGAAAGCTCTTTAAACTGGTTAAAGGCAGACACGGATTCATTTATCCAGTCAATTTTGTTGTTTTTTGAAGAACAGTGAAGCATTGCCTGTGAAACATCATTGCTGAATTGCCTTGAGGAACCTTAGTGAAATCAAAATCAATGTACTGGTGAATACTTAAAAGAGCTGCCCACACCATGATGGCACATACTTTTTTTGTCTCCGTACTGTAATCATTGAAGAGGATGACATAGGAAAGGAGCTTCACTGCATTCTTATCAAATATTTTTGGGTTTTTTTGCTGAAAGGCTTTAGTGACATAGGGATATGTTAGTCAGAAAGAAGTTCAGATTCAGAAAAATAAAGTTATCAAAGTAATGACCATGAGCTCCTCTATCCCTGACAGTGTTACTGATGAAATGCTGGAGCGTTGGATAAAATGGAAAGAAATAACTGCATTCTAATCCATATTAAGTGTGGAACAGTTGTCTAATGATTCCCTTGCAAGTACAGACCAAACCATGAGATTACATAAACATATCTTCTATTAATTTCCTTTCTAGTGACTTACTAGCGAGAAACAACAATACCCTTTATTTTATGGTGCTCTATTTTGGGACACAGTAACCACCTATGAAAAGTAATAATTAGTTTTTCTTCTAGACAAGCACAACTGGGACATCATCAGGAGACCATGACAGATGGGCAGAGGTCTCTTCCAGGTACTCCAACCACAGCCTTCATTCCTGGTTTGTACAGGGAATAAGGGTTTATAAAAGGGATTTCATGTGCATACTGGTGAAGAGATTTTTAGCCAACAGGGAAAAATACATCATCATTTTTCTTGTCAAAGTCACTGATTAGCTCTTGATATTCTTGGGCATCTGAGGCGTAGGGCTCAGCGAACTTGCAATCAGCAGCAGCAGCAATGGGTTCAACTGAACATAACTGTAGGCAGAAACTGTTAGGCCAGACTCAGTGTCCTTCCACAAAATATCACGGCCATGCAATATACCTCATGGAATGGTCTTTTATAATAACAAAGTATGACACATTGAACTGCATGACTTCTTGCCAATCTTGATTTCTGTCATGTGGGTGCTCTACTTTACAAGTGATAGAACCAGGTATCAAGAGACACTAGTTTCCACAAGTCCAGGGACCTGCTGGGCACAACCTTGGTCAAACTGAGTATCTTCTGAATTGCTGAGACCACTGCAGTCAATAAGCCCATGACATTCAGTGTAAATGTAGACCATATTTTACAGCAGCTCCAGTCAGGAGGAAACTGGAGGTGTTCATGGATTCAGCATGGCACCAGCTAGAGGCGTTTTGGAAGAAGAGGACCTTTGACTGAAATGCTCATGCTGGGAATGCAACTTGCCTAAATTCTCTCCGTCTGGGGTATGTCTCATTTGGTCAGATGCATTTTGGAGAGATGAAAGAAAAATTGAGTTACTTCCCATGCTGTAAGCAGTAATCCCTTCTGCTGTCAGTGGCATGGCAGGCATCTTCAATCTGGAGCTGTTGTGTGATTGTCTATCTTCTGGCAAATAAATGGAAGTAGGTACAAGGAGGTGTCTCTCATGCTAACCAGGAAGAGGGGAGCCTGAGGACAAGGTCATGGACTGTGCTAAACAGGTACCCATTAGTGTCTGCTGTACATTTGTAAGTCCCCGGGGTACGAGGGATGGATGCACCGCATTATAGCGACCAATAAAGAAAAGCTGGTGGATTGGAAACCCAAGTCCTTGTATAAAGTCTTTCAAAGTCAGTGGGTTGGTCTGCTGGAAGCATACAGTGAATGTTCAGTGCAAACATTTACTGTTCATAGCCTGTGATTGCTCTTTCCACATGTAATCTCACTGCTATCAGTTGTGTTCTGCCCTTCCAAAAGTTACCTTCAAATAAGAGTTAATATACCATATTGCATTAAGGAATTGGCTTGTTAAATGGAATGCTGTATTCCTCTCTTCTGTGACTGCTGTGAAGTATTGACCTCTTAGGTTTAAATATGATCATACTTCCTCCTCTGTTCTGACGTAAGCATGGAAACCACCGTTGCTGCAAGGTTGTAAAGCCTTCAAACATGCGACTACATTTTGTCCCTCTAAGATGACAGTTATACCAACATGTGTTTCTTGACTAAGCAATGCTAGCAGCATCTCATTTTGCATACCTTGTTGGTGCCATTTTATTGAACGGCTGAAATACAATAGATAGAGGCATGTCCTTGGAAATATAAAATAGTATTTCCTTTCTCACATATTTTACACTTTTCTGATGAACACCATCCAAACCCTCATCTTCTTGACTGCTGAAAGGATTGATTTGCATCATTGGCTAAGGATGGTTCTGATGCCCAGACAGCCAGCTCCAAAAAGCTTGTTCTTTCCACTCTTTCTAAGTATTATAATGAAGTGCTCTGGAGTAATCTAAATTATGTAAATACTCATTCCTATCGACTGTGCTTCTCATATATTCCCTTAGAGCAAGATTAAAACAGTGTAGGAAGTGTGCTTGATATTCCCTCGAAAATGCTATGCACTTAAACTGTACTTTTTCATGGCTTTTCTACTGGAATGAATTAGGCAAAGCAGAATTAACCTTGTCAGTCACCAAGTCAGCTTCCATGACACAGAATGCTGTAACTAAGAATACAGAAATAACAAGAGAGCCCCAATGCAGTCACCCTCCACTGATTCCTGCATAGAGTATGTAAAGTGCTTTGGGGTGCTCTGAGAAGATAGACCTAATATAAATGTAAAGTAATAGCAAAGAAAAGCCTTCTTGCCTGGAAGTCGAGGGCAAGGGAAAGCGTTCTCAGGCAAACAAAAGATTTTATGCTCAAAACCATGGATGGTGGGGGAAGCTCAGCACAGACCTCAGACACAGAAGCAAAGCACTGAGCTGTTAACTGGAGTGTGTGCCCTGAGCAGGAGTTTGGAGGGAAGACCTAGGCTGCTTTGGCATAAGGGAAAGGAAAAGTGGGTGACCAGAAAAAAAGAATGAATTAGAAGGGAGAGAGCATGTGCAGAGTGAAGTGAAAACTGAGTCCTTGTGGTGGTAAACTAGCATGGGCCCCAGAGAACAGTTGCCAGATCTTCCTGTTCTGGCTAATTTAGTCTGGTAAAGAGAGATGATAAATAGGAGCAAGGCAACCATGTACTTCTGAAAATGTGACGCCTGCATTTCTGCTGATATAAGGTCCTAGGAACTTCCTCTGGGTTAGAAAATGAAGTAATTCTAATTTTGTATGTACCTTACCTCTCTCTATCTTGTCTCAAATTCCTGAGTGTTTACCTGCTCCCCAAACCCCAGTCTTTTATTCCAATGGACTGTTCTCAGGCAGCAGGCAGGATGGATGCAGAACACAGCACTTGGGCTGCTTCTGCCGATGCTCTTGGAGCAGGGGTAGGTGGGGGAGGACTCTCTTCTTCTCAGACTGAGGAAATCAGAAAAAAGGGTAAGAGTAAGAGGAAGCATCAAGTGTGAACTGCTGAACAATACCGTTGGATATGAGTACGTCACAGAGTGCAAGGGGCGCTGTGCTAGAGACACCCTCGCAGCCTGGTCCATGCTGCTATTGAACAGTCTGCACAGATACCAGCTGAGATAACAAATCAGAAATGCCATCTCATGGTTGACTTGGGCACACTGACACGGTACCAAGCCTACCATTGCATCTGGCACTAGTTCAGGAACCTCTGCATCACACCCTGTTGCATGGTGAAGACGGGACTATGGCCCACTGGTTACCAGTAGCTCTAACCAGTAGCTGTACCAGTACAGTTCAGTGATACATTTGCTTTAGAAACCCAGCTGAGTTCCTCATGAGTCAGGCTGTTCCTGGAGTAGCTTGCTGAAAGCTACTCCTGCAGCATACTTTAGAGAGAAAACAGATTCTCTGAAACAAGAGCTGAGGTTTTTGCATTTTTTAAAAGCAAGTAAACAACAATTTCCAAAACTGTAGGGGTTTTAACATTATCCAACTTTCTTCTCCACTCCAGACTTAGTGTTTCCAATTGACTGTTCCTGCTTGGTAACTCTAAAAAAATGATGTCCCTTAGGCTTTGCAAAATTCAGACTCTTGTCACCAACTATAGAACTCTGTTGTGACAGAATGTCCCCCAAATTGGAGATAAAGTGCAACGCTATGTCCATTAAGTTATCATTAGTAACTAGCCATTTCAGTTTTGTGGTGTTGTTTCCTTGCCACATCTGGTTAATGGAGAAAGGAAGTCCAGAACACTCTGAATGGGAGCTATGGGGGTAATATCCTTTTTTTTTCGGAGCTTTATCTTGCAAACACTTCAGTGCAACTCAAATGAACATCTAATTGTAAATGCACAGAGCTGACTGGCATAAACAAAAGTGCCTATAGTCAGATGGACAGTCCAACAAGACTCCATGTGTAATTGCTTCCAAAGAAATAACATGACCAGAAGATCTGACCTATAAAATTTACAAATTAAGTAGATATAACTTTTGTGTCAGAAACAAAGTACTCCCCACAAACACTGGAGCACATGAAGAATTCAATTTTTTCTGGCAAGCTCTTCTTAATTCTGTCTTTCTAATAATGGCTAAAGCAATGAAAGACTCCTTTGTGTGGCAGGAAAAGAGATAAACTTGAGCAAAGTGGAAGCTTCAAGAAGAATATGTCATTTCAAAAGGGCTTTCCTTCCTGAGCTTTAACAGAATAATCTAATTTTCATGATATAACGTTGCCAAATAAGAAGAAAAACATATCTCAAAATACTCTGTTCTGTGAACGCCCTTTTGTGTAACAGCAGCAGCATTGTTATTCTGTATCATCCCTTGTTGACAAGCCTGTTTGAGTTGCAATAATGGAAAACAATCATGTTGATTTGCTTCAGATTAACCTCATCTTCTTGTCATACTACAGGTATTTTCCATTACAAAAACCAAATATATGGTGATAGGTAAATGATTTTGATAAAGTCTGACAAAGATTTTAAAACAGCTGCATGGCTGCTTATTTTATTTTAGACAAAACAATAGCATCACAAAGATGGCATCTGTCAGATGTCTTTAGTAATTTTATCATTAGGTGTTGTCATGACTTTCTACATCTGGCTATAAGCAGCAAATGTTTTTTTTTTCTGTGTTATAAATATTATTTTGAGTAACTTAGAACTTCTAAACCAATCCATAAGAAGAGCTGCAAGTAGTGAAATCACCATCAAAACTAACATTAAGGACTGTAAATAATTGCTTTAACCAGTTCTGATATGATAGTTTCAGACTACAATGATTTTGTATCCCAGGCACTGAGCTGCTGATTTCTTCTTTTATATTTTTCCCTTCAGATGTAGGACTTGGGAAAAGTGAATAATTCTGATTCTGATAATGACAGTACTAGTGTCATGATGCAGAAAGTATCAAAGCATACAGAGGTATACACTTGCTCTATGCAGAGAATGGTGTTTATTGTTAGCAATTATCAGAAGTGACTCAAAGTCAGCACAATTTCTGGCTGTAGCAAGACTTAACACTTCAGTCCCTTCCAACACAACAATAACTTTTGCAATTGAAACTTTAAAATTCTGGTTCAGAAGGTAAGGTCTGTGCTTACTTAAAATGTATAGATGTTGCAAGCCTGTATTTAAGAACATACAGGTACTGTGGTATGCACAGTAACAGCCTGTTAGGCAAATAAAACACTAGAACACTTCCGTTAAATGCTACAAACACAGGACCGCAACATGGAGTAGCAGTCTCTGCTCTTTTTCTAAAAAATTGCCCTTTTAACTCCTTTTCTTTATCAAAGGTTGGAGAATGTTCGACTGGTAACAAACTCTTGTGCTTCCGCCCCTTTGGAGTGCAGTGTGTAGTAGAACGTTTTGTTGTATTGGTCTATGTTGGAGTCAAGTCACCATGGGAAGACCCTGAACAAAAATGGGATTATGTGTCAAGCCATGAGATGGTTCTCTACTCGTCATAATAATACTGACTTCAGAGATTATTTTGGAATTACCAAACTTGTCAGGGAACTTGCAGGTCTTAGTCTGGTATGAAAAAAAAAACATGTGCCCAAAGGAAAAACCATGTCTCCACTACAGACTTAGAAGGAGCTGGTAGTTCTGTCTGGTGGTTTAATGCAGAGCCTATTAAACCTGAACCCCATTGTTATCTGATGCTTACTTGGTCCATGTGAAATCATCTGCCGGTCTCTCTCCAGCTATGATCAGAGAAATGATCCAGCTACAAACTCCAGCACCATGATTAGCACTAATGGGCCAACCTCGGAAGACAGGAGAAGGGTGGAACAGCCAGCAAGGCAAAACTGAGCCACTCTAATGTGATACCTCTGAATTAGGATCTCTCTCCCTTGACAGCCCACAAGAGGGAAATTTACCTTGTCTCTATCTTCTCCATAAGCATCATCTAGAAGTACCAAATGACCACGACTCTGCAGCACATGAGACATAAGACTCTGTCAGAGACCTACTGCAGACCACAGTAGCTGTAAATGGGACTTTTGTTCCCATTGTGTCTGCAAGCTCTGGGCACTGGACTGAGCTTGCTCCTTCAGCTCACACACCCACGATCACACTCTGCCATCCAGTTTCTTTGTCCTACCTGTGTGTGGGAAGCACTTGGAACCAAATGAGGGTTTCTATTATCTCCTCCTAGGAAGATTTAGTGCATTTTTAGTGGCATTATCTGACAGTCCAGGCACGAAAGTAAGGTCAGATCTATTCCTAGGGCCCTGCTGGCATCCACAACTGCCTGAGTTGTGCTCTAACCGTATGTGACACCCACCGAGTGAATTTATTGTAGCAATCACTTTGAGCATATCTCAAGGATTTCATCATGATATTTTGCGGCTTGCAATGCCAGAGAGAGAACAACAGCATGAAATAAAATGCACAGAACTTCCCCTCTTATGAAAAAGAAATGGAAGAGCAGAAAACAGGCTGAATTTCTCCAGGGTAATTTTATGTAAAAGAAAGACCAGCAACATCCTTTAAGGCCTGAAATGTCAAGCTTGTAAAAATAGTATTCTTGGGAGTTGTATTTGATCATTTGTTAAATACTGTGATACAAAATGTAGAAATCCATGTGTAATGCTTCAAATCCCTAATCTGGTTTAAAAGGTCAGTTGAAGCCTAAAAGGACTTGACATTTTCCCTTTAAAAATTTGACTTTTTGACTCAGAGCTAACAACATTTGAGCCTGAATGACCTGAAGGATAAATACAAAAGCTGATTTCAATTGAACTATTTAGAAAGCAGGGGATCTTCTAATTTGTAAGATAGCATTCAGGGAGGTTTTTCCATTAAGAACTCAATCGACTGAAAAATGATTTCCTTGGGTATTCCACAATCTTTCAATGCTTGTGTAAATTTTACACAGGAGGGGGCAGCGAGTGAGGCTGAAGATGTATAACACAAAGCCAGGAGAGCAGAAAGCCCTTTACGAAACAAAGGTAACTGGTATTTGCCTCAAAAAAAAATGTACCCTTTCCACCTCCTCCTTCACTGCCTTGGAAGACTAGGTCTGCTTCAAAATATTTACTGTCCATTGCAGATGAGGCTTCCTGGCTAGTATTAATGTCTTGATAAGCAAGATGATAGTCCCTTCCAGTGACAGCCCTTCCCACGCCTCAGACCTCATTTGGCTCGCAGTAAGTACTACATGGGGGTTTGATGGCTGCTTTCACGGAGGTGTGCACTAACCACCTGCTTGGCTGTACGGGTGCGCTGTGTGGGTGTGCTTCCCCACAGGGCCTCAGCCTCTTCTCCTGTCCAGCTCCAGCTCCACCAGAAGGTCACTGTGGCAACAAAAATATGTCCCTTTTTTCATTCACTGCTCCATTATTGCCTCCTTCTCTTGTGACCTCCAGCACTAGCTCTCCTTCTGGTCACTTTGCACCTTACCAACTGTTTTTCCCAAAGCAATGTTGGAGAAACCAGGGCTGCCTCGTGGCGGGTGAGCCTCACCCCTCAGGCCTCTCACACTCATGGTTGTTGGCCCTGCTACACACAATATTCCAGGGAGCCCGTGAGACTTGAGGCAAGCATGGGCCCACGTCAAGGGTGAAGCACTGACCTCCCAGTTCTACGCCATCTCTCAGGGCGCTGTGCCAAGCCCTCCACCATGGGTGTCCCCAGGGCAGGGGTGGGAGGCAGACATGCAGCCTCCCTAGCCCCTCCACCACTGGGTGATCTGCACTTGGTCCTCCCCACCAGCTCTGGCAGTCAGATAAGCAACAGGGTCAGAGACCACCATCCGGAGGCTGGGAGTGAGGTGGGGAGTGACAGAGGGATGACACCATGCAACACCTCACAAAGCCTCTACAGAAGCTCCTCTCTGACTGGGCACACCATGCGGGCACTTACTCACCCTGGCCAACCACCACGTGGGGTCCATTGTGCCATACCGACACCGATCAGAGTGAGTGGTTGCATCCCCATCAGTCACTTTCTGGAACAGAAATACCACCGATTTAAGAGAGTCTTGTCCTAGGATCTATGTCTCCCAGCTTCCCCTGGTGTTTATTTTTGATAAATACCTCAGTTTCAGCTCACATCCACCCAGCAGCTGGGGACTATTATACCATGACAACCTTCTATTCCATTGTCACAGTGTCAGATGCCTGAAAAGGATAATAGGTAGATATTTCTGCTCTTTGGATGTTAAGAAATGGCACTCCTATTCCTTATTTAGTTACTTCTTAATTTTAATGAATAGCTTTAGTGATAATTACTGGATTCCTATATTGATAAAAACTGGCACATTCTGCATGTTAATAATAGCACAAATTTGATATTTATGAACGGCTGTTCTTTTGCAAATATAGACATTTGGTAATCATCATTATGATGATAAAATTCATTAAAATTTGAGAAACAACCTATTATCCTTTCTGCCCATCATCTTTTAATTAAATAACACAGAGAGATTTTATAAGACTTTCCTAGTCACACTGCCGAGTATTGTTTCTATAAGGGAGTCTCTATGTATCAAAATACCTCCATTTCAGTTTTGATAGATTTAATGTAAAAAAACCAAAAGAAGACTGAAAGTAGATTTATTCCAAAACCTATTTCAGACCTTTCAAAAATTTTAGTCACGCTTAGTTCAGCACATACTTGAATCTTGTTTGGGTGTAGACTGGAGTTTGGGTGGAGGTAGACACTATAACAAGTTTAGAGTCTATATTAGGATTTAGTAGTTTGCAATAAGAGGAAACTGTTGTCATCATTTCTTCTTCAGAAATTTTTAGCAGTGTGAATGCTGGTCAGTCACTTGCATGAAAAGTTCAGTTGTATCTAAAATGACAAGTCCCTTTTTTAATTTGGATTTGGCCAAGAATCAAAAATGTATGGGGATGGGTTACGCTCAGACACAATCAAACAGTTCAGGCATTTGAGGAGGTTCAGGCAGAGCTTTCAGTCCTCATCTACTCCTGGTCTGCATAATAATTAAAAATTTTAAGCTGTATTTTGAATGACAAAAAGTATATAAGAAGTATTAAAATTAGTTTTTACTTTGGATCTCTTAGATCTTGATATTGGGACAAAAGAGTTTTCTTAAGTAACAGGAGTGTTCTGTTATTATGACCATGACCTTTAGGACTACATCCACAATAGCTACAGTTTGTATTATTTGATAATATCCTAAATTGAAATCTCATCTTGTTGACACACACCTGATGTTGTTTCATTTTTAATGCATTTATTTACCTGACTTAACGTAACATTTATACTCATTTCCTTTGATGTTACCTTTCTACTCAGTAGAACTGTCAAAATTCTGGTGAGAACTTACTTTAAAAGTTCTTCTGTACTTCCTTTTTATCCCTGATCACTTTGGTGCTGGAGAATACTCATGTGGTAGCACTTACAGCACCAGCAAATGTTTCAGGGAAAGATGCAGCCTGTGCATATCCTGTCTTTGCCTTTCAGTCTTAACTGAGGCCTAATATACTAACAAATCCGGGCAGATTCTGATGCATACTGTGATATATCATCACTGTGTTCAGCCAAGAGTGAAGGAAGCAATTTTGTGAGGTCACAGGATGGTCAATGCTCTTCTATTTGAGTTTTTCTTGGGTTCATCCAGACAATTTTCATCTCAAAAGGTTGTTCCCCTTCTTTACATCGTTAATTCCTTCCTCTACAAATCTGACATAATTCATTTGAGGAAAGCTACATAGGAGTTTCTTCTTCCAGACACAGTCTGGTGTCATGCAGAGGCTATGATGACACAATCACAGGGAAACTCATGAAAGAAAACCCTCATGAAACAGAGGAACGAAATATTTTCCCTTACTTAGTCCAAACTTCACTCTCATGTTCATTTGGAAATTACTGGAGGTAGCTGGGGAAGTACAATTCCTATTTAAAACTAACTAACTAACTAACTAAACTAACTAACCTACCTAACTAGCAAACAAACACACACACACGATTTTTTAAATAAAAAATAAGTAAAAACTCAAGAAATGAAATACTTGGTCCTAAATGCAAAGATTTAGAGTTGAATATGAGGCTATACTGCTACCTGGGATTTGTGTCCCTTCTGTTCCCACCATTGTCTGAGGGCTGACTTTCTCCAGCAAGCTGGAGTCTCCAGTTATGCATAAGAACCACTTCTATTCTTGAAGAGCAATGGTATTTCAAGGAAAATACCACTCTGTCCACCCACACACCAGGATGAGGCAACTGGACCACAACATCCCAGATGTACTACAATTGTACTACAGAACCGGGGGAAAAACAAAGCAAAACAGTTTGATCTCCAAATTGAAATCTCTTCTGGAACATTTGCTTTAGGAATAAACAAATCAAAGTCCAATTAGAGTTTTCTCAGCCTTTCTTTAAAAATCATGTAGAATCACAAATTTTAGATGCATTCTGTGACAATCTGGAAATCAATATGAAACTGCTGGGAAGGTGAGAAGAAGTTAAAATAGTCCCCTTTCTAAGTTTCAGAGTCTAAATTGAAGTTACCTGGAATAATGCTGAATTTCTTTGCAAACATTTTACACAATTCTTGGTAAATATACCATTTTGTTACTTTGAAATGACAGAAAACACAAGCTATTTAGCACAGCGAGTCTGTCAATCCTCTGCTCAAATACTGTCTTTCACTAATAAGAATAAAAAAGGTGATGGAAATATGATTTATATCTCCAGAAATTTCCGAGGGACTGCCAAATGTTGTCTTGAAGCACCCTGCTCTTAGGCAGCCACTATAGTGAAAATGTTCCCAACATCTTTCCAATGTAGCAAGCAGGAATAATGTAATATTCTTCCTCCAGATGCATTACATTGTTAAGCACTTAATCTCAAGGACCTTTTTGAAGTTCAGATAGTCCTACTTTATTCATCATCTAGTGTTTAGTTTAAAGTAACAAATGATTGAGCTGAAAGTCTTTCAGGAACAAAATTCCTTTTTTCCCCATACATAAACAGAGTTGCAGCCTTTGCATTTTTTGCCATCTGGCCCGCAGTGTGAAATGACATTAGTAGCATGTCAGGTTTATTCCCTTTTCAAAAAAAAAAAAAAAAAGAAAGAAAGAAAGAAAAAGAAAGAAAAGACATAATCCTAATCTATAGTATGAAGAGTATTAAAATGAAACATCTGCCTCACTGAAATGAGTGGATGAACTGAAGTCTACAAGCTGCTGGAGTTTGTCAAGTACATGTTTATATTGCTGACTGTTGTAAATTTGCAGGAGGATGACAAGAAGTCTACAAACTAAAATATCTTATTCAAATGTTTTTAAACATCTGTTTCAAACAGAAAAGGCCAGAACAATGAAGTGGCATGGTGATCACAGGCAGACCGGGGACGCAATAACATTATCACTTGGGTTACATAATAAAAGACGATGGCAACAGAGGTTTGTCGTTCCAGTTACCGGCTTGTGGCCTGAAGTCAATAGACCGGAGTGCTGAGAAGGTTGTGTCTGCCATCTAACTATGTGACTCCATGCAGAGTAAGGACAAAACACGGTCAAATGCCCCTTAAAAAGTTTGCTTTTACTACAGCACCTGCTGATTACAAAGCCAAATAAATTCTGTGCTGCAGAGAACAGCTTTGAACGCCTCCAGGAATGAAAGATGGCAGATCTCTCAAGAGCTTTGTACAACCAAGAAGTGTTTGACCAATGAGACTGTACTGTTTAGCAAACAGATTTTGACCTCGCTATCAAAGGTTTTTTACTTCACAGGACTTCAGATTAAAGTCCTAGGATATAGATCTTCTTTTTAATCACCAACGTGAACTTGAGATGTTGCCATGTACTGAATAGAAATCTTTATTCTCACACTAAAAATATCCAGAGATGATTAATAAAAAGGTGGTAGATTGGTAGCCCTTGGCTCATTTTATTTCCTTGTATCTCTATGATAATTTATTTCAGCTAGCATTATCACAAGCAACAGAATTTTACGGTGTATTTGATTAATCTGAATGATGCAATAATATATTTGCACCACTGCTTTGCCATGTTATCTTGAGAGGATTAATTCCCAGTGACTTAACTTCATGTTTATGCACCCGGGGTTACAACACTTGCTTGTGTTTGTAAATGAATGATGCTATTATTGACTGCATCAGACTGGAGCAGGATGAACTGCCTACCTGTAAAGGAAGCGCGTGTCCCAGGAGTACTATCCAGGCTGCTCCGCCAGGAATGTCCGATCTAGGTGCTAATGCATAGACATACATGAAGTTTCTCAGGGCACTCACGCAGCAGCACAACCTAAATTAATGTTGGACCTTCAAGGAGAGGAAGTAAGAGGAAAGCATGAAAGGGAAAAAGGTTGATTTATAAGCTAATGAGAAAGGAATTAATAAGGCCCCCTCATCCATCGCCCAGTGTAGGGCAACACAGGTCTTTGTTCTGGAGACATAACTCAAGATACAGTTTATACCAAGGAATGCAGTTAAGCTTCATGGTTGTATTCATATTCATCTTTAACATAGTTATCTGATAGGTTTGAGATAGCTTTTAGTGTTGTCTTTTTAATATTAGTGCCTAATTCAATGTATCTGCATATTATCTCAGCCTTGCTAAACTTGTAGTCAGTATTACTGAGTACAAGTCTTATTCTATATTTTCATGGTGGCTGCCCAAGAATTCCTTTCAAGGGGAGGATCCCACTAGTAAGTCTTCATCAGACATACCTATGTCAACGACATGATTTTCTCGGAGACTTTGCGTGACTTAGACAAGAACTTGGCTATCCCTTTAAAGTACATCTTCAGCTTCTTTGTGCTTCCTCATAGTCAGATCCAAGACTAAGGATTCGGCTTCTGTAGCATTTCAGTTCATCTTTCAGGGTCCCTACACAAGCCTAGGCTATACCAAATAAAGACAGCATATTAAAATAACAGCCCATGAAGGAAGGAACACAAGTCTTATGAGAGTGGTTTAGATAAGGTACATTTAAAGTAACTTAAATGAAGAGATTACTTACCCAAATAATAATAATTGCTTCTGTAAACCACCTTTTTGTCTAGGAGGTTCTTAAAGTCTTCATAGGCTTTATACTATTACATGTTCCTGTAAATATTTTTTACTCTGAGGTTGAACAGAGAGGAGGTGGTTGTGCATTTTAATGGGGGAATTTGGTGGAAAGCAAGCTAGGATCTGACGGAGATACTGGAACGGCTTATTTATAAAGGTGTCATAGTCCAGCATTCAGTTAGGCAACTTGCTTAAAAGAGTTTCCAGCAGCACTAAGAACCACTGGTTAGTACTTACTGAAATAAAGAAGTGCCATGTTCAACACTTTTCGTTAGCTGCCCCAGGCTCCGGTCTGTTTCTGTTGTAACGTCTGGTGAGATCATCGCTCTTGAGCACACGGTCCTGATTTAATGTGTAAATAAATTTTCTCCATCAAGGTGAAATTTTCTCCATCTCTTTTTTATTAATGTTTTTAATTTCACTTGAACATAATACCCTCTTTTATCTAATTGTTCATTTATTAGGAAAAAGATTGCTATTGCAAACTTACGTACTGGATTTTCCGACTCCCTGGTTGTCAGTGAGTAGTGTTCCTAATTTAGCCTAGGGTCCAGTTCAGCTAAAAGCACTGGAGTGAAATCTTTCAGTCTGAAAATTTAAGAGTTTAAGGGGTATGTGGAATCCTCATTCACTTAGTAAATCTACTCCCACCAAAACCACAAAGCTTACACAATTACCAAATGTGCAGGCATGCCTGATGGTAGAAGCATGTCTCTTAAACTTAGAAACAAATAATCACACCATAGTTAACGCTTTAAATGCTGTTTAGATGGGAAAGAAAAGCTAAATACCCACAAACAATTTTCATTTTCTAACTATCTCTCGCAGCTAATGCAGTCATATAAACATAAAGCAGCCTTTACACATGGAGCACAACTTTCTTTAACATAGCTTTGGAGCTCTCAGCTCATCAGATTGAAGTTCAAACAGAAGGCCAGAAAAATTCAGGAAGCATAGAAAATGTACAGTCACAGAATCTTCTGTGGCCATAATTCCAACCAGAGGTAATATACTGCCTCATTCTATATAGGGATATAATATGTATGTGTAAATACATCTTGTGGTTATATGTGAATATGTCATGTGCAGAATAGGCTTAAGAAAATGTCATTTATTGGACTGTATTTATACTGAGGGGCATATCCACAGGGAAAGAACAAACAATCCACCTCACTAAAAACGCGCTTCCAGCACGCTGCCTAGGAGAGGGTATGATGAGCCCCAATGATGCCGGTGCACGAAACTGCATTTTGTAGAAGGGCTTTCCGCAGAGCTGCAGCGACGCTAACAAACGGCGGCAGATTTGTCATTCTGAGCACTCAGGAGCTGTGTCAGCTCCACCCAAACGCAAGCGCAGCACAAAGCCTGCCGGATCCTCTGTTAAGTCAGTGGAGTTAAACAAATATATAATTTATTAAAATCTTGATCTAGACACATGGTTTCTGTTGCAGTGAGGACACCAGAAGCATTGCTACCTTCTCCACTTCACTCTCTGCTGAAGTAAAAGGACCTATCAAATATATCACATGCATGGGTTCATATGCTATACTGCATGGTTACAAAAGAAAGAAAGAAAAAACTTTCATGAGAAGATAATATTGTTGGAGAGTTTGCCTTTCCTCTGTGGACAGAAAATTATTCCTCATCAATGCTAAAATAATTAAATAGATATTTAACGTTAGAGCTGTATTTTTTGTATGCATATAATAATCTTTTATCACAATTTGGATCAATACCAGTAAATATTAACACTAATGTTTTTCACTGCAAATGAAACAGAGAAAACCTCTGTACAAGAAAAAATAGTGGATGGAATTGTGAACTTCAAGATGAATTGAGAGGAGAAATCTTTCTTTCCTCTTCACTGTTTTGGTTGGGAACAGGGAAGGCTGAGGAAGGTGTGTATGAAACCCAAACGCCAGACTGCAATTGAAAATCCACAGACTTTTCATTTCATCTACTAAATTTTGACTGAAAGAAAGAAAGCAAGCTGGTGATAGGGCAGCCTTTCAAAAACATGAATATTTGCAAAGAATTGGAAAAGTACAGGGTTACTAAAGCTTTTGTAAATTAGTTTTCTGAATGAACTAGAATTTCATACAATGGAAACAATATAAAAAAATATTTACAGTATAATAAAAAAATTATAATGGACTTAAGGCTAAATATTTTGGCAAAGACTTCATTCTATATAAAAATATGGCAAAAGTTGAGTAATGTAGTGTACCTCAGTATCTACTGTGCTGTTGTTAAGGAAAATATCCAATTTGCCAAGCATTTTTTACTGATCATGGGATTCTTCAGCTTGACCGTAACTTGATAAAACTCTCTGAGTTATCCTACAGAGTGCTTAATATTTCCCCGGTGGATTCCCGAGGTCTTCTCAAATGTAAAATACTTCATGAAGGGCCAGGCTTTTCTAATCAGGCTGCTTCTGCTTTCCAGTTTATCTAAAAGACGTGTTACTGAAAACCTTTTCCTTTCACAGGAATTTTGTCTATTGTTTATATAGGTATCACAGAGAGATATGTTTGATACAAATTGTTTCAGTTGGAAAGAGCTCTGCCAAAGAAAACAGACAGGCAGCTGTTTGCATTGCATATAAAAATTTTGTTAAATATGGCTGCACCTGTGTAAACACAAATTTATTTCCAAGAAGTACCCCTGCAGCTGCAAAAGCTTTCAGACATTGCCAGACGAGTTATTTTTATTATACCATGTAACATACTAAATAGCTCTTTCGATGGTTGTCATGCCTTAAGAACATGTAACATAAAAAATCTTGTCCAATTTTAGGGGAGGTATTTTTGATTTTTATTTTTCAAAAGCCAACAGAGCAATGGGCCCACTTTAAAATTTAGTGTTATTCTATATTAGTTTGAAAATTTAAAGCGATACATAGATATACACACTGTATGAACAGTGTGTGTGTGTGTGTGTGCACACATATGCAGAATTTTAAATTTTGTTAATGCCTTGATATCTGCCTGATCCAGAGTCTATCAGAGGTGATAGAGAGGTTTTTTCTGCCTGCAGCAGACTATGAATCAGAGTCAACTTGAAATGCCTGGATCTGGCGTGGTATTGTACTTTCCGTGCCTCACCTCCAGAAATCATAAACAAACAAGACTATTTAAAGACTGGGAGATGCTGGGAAAAATCCAGGCAGTGCACTGCTTCTTTGCAAAGTAGGAGCTCTATGTTTCCTCCCAGCCAATGCGGATGCAGAGCAGCCACTGGATGGCCACCGCCATCCTCTTCCCAAGGCGGGCAGAGATGGAAGGTGGAGAAGGAGCAGGCTCCCTCCTTCCTGGCATCCGTCAACATGCTGATGCGCACACTTCAGCGAGATGGGAGCAGAGGGGTAAAAAGTATTCTGGGTGCACCGGAAAACTGCTTGGATTGTTAGGAATCCGTAATGAAATTAAATGGCTAAAGCAAGCAGCATGTCCCTGCAGTTGACAGGCAGGACAGACCCAAGTTGGTGCGTTCTGGCTGTAAGGCAGAATTTCTCCCCCAGCTCTGGTCACCCTTGAAGGCACAAAAACACCTTGCCAAGGCAGGTGCAAATGGGTCTCCGGGGACCGCCTGTGTGACCAGGGGACACAGTCGACGTTTATGAGTATGCATTCTCCAACCTTTAGGAGCCTCTGGGGTAGGATTAATCGACCCGGAGCGCCTGGGCGGCGGGTTTCCCTATGCAGATGCACATTACGTAAGTTGTGCGATGTATTTGCACTCTGCTGCTGTGCCAGGCTTGGACTGAAAATACATGTATCATTATTTAAATCTATACGCATACACATTCGGTCTATGTGCAACACATCAAGAGGTCTACCTCTTCTTAATAAGTTCACAGATCTCCCACTGACATTTATTTTAGTTATTTATATTAAATCATTTTGAAGGAGAATAGAAGCTCTTTTGTACACTGTAGGCTGTATGAATGGCTTCTCTAGAAAGCTGAAATCAATAGTGCTTAGTGATTCAATCGGAGTTAGGTGCAGCGCCATTCCAAGGGTTAGGGAGCCTCATTGGATGGGGTAATATGGTGCCAATGAGCCTATCTGAGCTTAGCTCTCCTTCCTGTCTCTCCATGAGGATGCAGAGGGCAGGGTGCTAGGGGCACTGCTGGAATTCCAAGCATAAGCTGAAGTAGTAGCCTGTGTTTTAATTTGGAAAGTGATCTAGCCATACATAATTCTTTTTTAAGGCATATTTCTGGTGATTAATGTGCAAATGCAAACACACACAGACACACGTATATAAATACACTTTTTAAAGACATTTCCCAACCATGCCTCTGTGCTGCCAATTCAAGCACAAGGGAATGGATCTTCAGAAAATGCCACAGTACCTTCCTCAGCAGCCTCAATCTCACTTCCCTGTGAAGGTCTCGAAGGCAAAACTAATTGGTCGGTAGGATATCATGGAGCTGCCACAGCAGCATTCAGTGAGAAATGTAAGCGTCAGAGCAGGTTCTTACTCACTTTAACAAGAACGCAACCTGAATCAGCAGCATTATCCTTCATCTTTGCAGGAAGAACAAGCCTGAAATACTGAGAGAAGCAGTCTAGATATAGCTGGCGTGTACCTGCTTGATATAAAGCAGCCAGACTTCACATGCTGCTCCAGTTCTGACCTGCAGCTCTGAAATTGTGGGGATGATAGTGAGCCTAGTTAGGAGAGGGGGGAAAATGAAGCCTACTGATGCAGGAAAGAGAAAAAAGTACAGCAAGTATGATAAAAAGTGATCACCAAGGTTTGCCTGAATTCCAAAGGGATGCTGTTTCTGTTCTTCACGAGCAAGTTGCCTTTGGCTGCCACAAGCCTTTGGAGAATGATTTCTTTGAACGTGTGTGTCTGCAGTGACAAGCATTTGGATCTGCCATGCCAGATCAGACAACCGCTGGCACGTGGCTAGCACCAGATACATGAGAAAAATGTATATGGAACCTACAGGAGGCAAAGTTAGAAATAATTTGACCTTCGGAAGATCTCAGGCAAGTCAAAAAGCAGGGATTCTGATAAATTTTGTATGCTGAACTTTCACGTGTCTGTAAGAATGAAGTATTGAAGTACTGTGATTCTGGAGGATCTTGCTATTAAAGTGAGTTTCATCCTATGCATAAGAACAAGTGAAATTTGTTGTTCACTACTAAGGAAATGTTTATTACTGTTTCATAATTTCAACAGTTGGTCAAGGAGAAGAAACTGTATGAAACAAGTAATAAGAACAATTTTCAAACAAATAAATGTTGAAATATGTTTATGATTTCAGCCACAATTGAGAAGTGAATATATAACAATGGTGAATCACACGCACAAAAAATCAAAACACAAAACCAGTAGGGGAGCAGGGAAGGGAGAAAAAAGCTCTTATCCAAAGAAACACCCTCCCACGTCCACATTTCTGCTGGTGAAGGAAAAATATGAACCTCAGATTGCCTGTGCAGCTCTCTTACCTTGTAACAGATCAGTTTATGCACTAGGTGTCCATCCCAGAATCAGACTTTATTCTTTATTAGTTTGTATGAGAGCTGGCTAGTTGGAAAATAAACCAAAAAAAACACAACAAAGAAAGAATGGAAAAATAAAAAGAGAAAGTCAGTCTGTCTCCAGTATTCTTGGTAAGTAAGACTTTCATATTCACAAGGAGGGAGGCTTGTCTCCACACAATAGCAAAACATTCTCCTTTGGCGATAAGGATGCAGTCCCATGTCAGGAGGCAGCAGTAGGGTACAATGTGGGACGTACCGTTTCCGCAGTGGGACACATGCTGGCATCTGCAATGGAAAAAACATGGCCATCAGTCTTCCTACTGAACGGGTAAGGAAACTGATGACAGCGAACAATTAGTGTTTTTTCCATCCAGACAAGAAAGACCATTTTCCTAACTGTATATCCAGGATATAAAAGCGTCATTTTGGGTTCCTTATTCCTGGGAGAAAGTGCAGCATGACTGCACAGCCAGCACTGTGCAGAGCAATCATGAAATGCATTGTCCATGTGGTAATTCATATTTTATTGAAGAAAGCCCTAAAATATAAAGTGTTGGTTGATTACGGGTAACCAAATAATTTTAGATGTCCATAAGAAATTATAATAAAATATTAAAAGAGTTTTATAGTCTAGCAAGCAAAGGATAAAAATATAGAGCCACATACTTTTGATTCAGATGCTTCAATTTCCCTTTTCGTACATTAAAAATGTACATAGGAGCTGCCATCTCAGTTGCGTAGCATATCAAGCCACTTTATTTTTTGAGAAACACCAACCTAAGTACAGTTGATTTGCCAAGTCACAAAGATTCACCCCAACTAAGCCACACGTAACTGAGTCACGCTCATGATCCCTTCTTAAATAATAAATTTAGAATCCTTATTAGAAAAAGTGTTGCTGTCTAGCACTTGGAGATAAACTATGTTGTAGAAGTCTCTCGAAAAAGATAGAAATAAGTCGCTTAATAAAGTCTAAATCATTCCTTAGGTTAGCTAATAGAAGCACCCGTGGTTATAAAATTAATCAGTCTCTGCTATTACAGCAAATTGGTGAAGATTGTATTGACACATCTTCATCTGCATGTCTCATCAGAGGTGTCCGTGCCATTTAGCTACAAAACCCTGGAGGCTTTACTCTGCACAGAATCTTATAATACTTCAATTAAGGGACACCAAGCTGCCAGCCAGACAGCGGAGCATTTATTTCTTGATGACTCCTTAAGTTGTGCCACAGGCCTATCATTAAGAGAATATTTTTCACAGCATGTTGCAAAGATCCTCATGCCATTAAAAGGAATTGAAAAAGCATCAATTTGTTGTTTCCACCTAACACAGATATTTTTCATTGCTGGAACAGCCATTAAAAACAATCTGTTTTATTGCGTTCTGAAAAGATCACAGGAAGTACACATTGTGATTTATTTTAAGTATGACATTAGTATTAAAAGCATAGTGAATCCGAAGTATTTGAAATAAATACTTAAGAAAACAAAGTATTAAATATGCTTTCTTAAAAGTTTTGCTGAAAAATCCTTTGCCACGTTTTCATATGAGACCTTCAAACACAGATTCTTAAATGCCCTTGAGGGGTTACTTGCTTTTTGAGAGAGAATAAGGCCCTTTTTGGTCATGTGATATTCAGAACTAATGAACAAACCGATAAAATGGATACAAAACTGAAAAGTGAGTTATTGTCCTCATATTCCTCCTACGGCTGTGATCTTTCCTCAAGGTGGGGTAATACGACCTCTACGCCAGGGCATAGGAAGCTTTACATGGAATATAACATACATATTGAATAAATCACACTTTCTCTAACAATTTAAGGCCTAATCTGCAAAGGGACTCGGGCATTGCTCAGCCACTTGAAGCACTTAACTTCAATAGTAGGGAAAACAGGTCCTCAAAAGCAACTGAATCCCCAGGTGCCTACATTTCCTTAGACACCAAGGAATTGCCAATATGCCTGCTAATGTGACAGTCCAAGCTAACCTTACTCACCCGTGGTGTGCCTGATCCCTGGGTAATCTGAAGATCAGCAAGCCCACACTGATAACTCCTGCAAACCCTCATCTAGGGCTCATTACCAGACCTGCCTCCTCACTGGACATGACTCAAGATGTTAGGGTCTACCTGAGTGATATACTCAGTTTTACTGAATTGGTAATGGGGCTCTCCTCTTTTTTCTCATCATCACTCTGCCTGCTCTAGAGCAAGAACATAAGCCCTGATCTCATATATCTGCAAGGGAGTCCCCCATCTGCCAAGGTGTGCTCTCCTCTGGGGTAGGTCACCTCTAGTGTCTCCTGTGGAAGGTCTTTTGCTTTGTATTGCACTGTAAATGCAGGTAAGAAAAGCAAGAGGCTTGCTCCCTCAGCCAGTGTGCAGGACCTCATATGAGAGTCACAAAAATGGGGGGTTATACACCAAATCAGGCACTCTGTGGATCTTAAGGGAGATTTCTTGCACCCCTAGTGACTTCTTCAGCCATTGTGCTATCAACGACCATGCTGCGTCTCTTCTTTGATCTTCCTGCGTTACCAGGCAGTCTCTCAAATTCTTTTTTAGCTCTGACTGTCCCACATAGAGTAGAGTGGATAAGAGCCTCTCAAAACTCCACACAACCCTTATATTGCCATTTTCTCCTGTATACCACCACTCCTACCTCTGTGTGCTACAATATCTTTCCAAGGTACTTTGTTCCTGCCTGAAGGAAAACCAACTTGAGTTGTCACTGAGTAAGCCTTTCCAACGTTCAGGTCCCTGGTGACCTCAGCTCTTGCACACTAATGCTGTAGTTTTATGGGCAATTTTGAAGGAAGTGGTTCCACCATTTTACAGTTTAAGAGAAGCATCACCCTCTTCCTGGTGCTAGCACAGCTATTTGTGCAGTCATGGACTTCAGCTGGGCAAATAGTAAGGATTAAAGCTGAACTGGCCAAAAAATAGTTGGATAGTTCTCAGCCAGATCAGTCCTTGACCTGATCAATGTACGGCTCCACAACTGCTTGGGTGGACATATAGGCCAGGGTAGGCTGAGAAGGCAGGAACAAGCAATGCAGAGCAGAGCAAGAATCCTTTTACAAGGAATACCGCCAAATTAAATTATTCTCTCATGGAATTTTACTGCTAGTACATTGTCGAGTTAGAACTGGTAAAGTAAAAAAAAACCATATCCTGAATCTTGCAGAAAGTTTGCCTCCTGAGCATCTCTAACACACAGAAATGAAAAGTAGTACTGAAAACCAAGTATTTGTCACCCAAATCTGATTCCTCAAGTGGCTGTTTCGGAGTAAAATGCTTATTTAATATAGGCCAAAAGCAATCAATTATATTAGCCACTGGTTTATCTGGCTTTAATCTTGATCCTGGTATCATAACTCACATGAGTGATCCCACTACATGAAATAAGATTCTCAACATGATTAAAACCTGCTTCCTTAAGTAAAAATTTCTAGGGTTAAGCCCCTTATTTGTAGTAAGTTGTTTTGGGATGAGCCATTAACAAGAGACATCTTCATTTTAAATCAGCACTAAACTATCAGGTTTTTATACTCCTGAGAGAGAGAGAGAGATTAAATTATTTGGCCTCCTACCCTTATTCATATATGTGAATTTCTGAAAATATATTGAAATGAGCAGCATTGCAATTTCATCTCCTCTCCAATTAATTTATTTAAAACTAACATGTATGGCGAGTGTCAATTTTGTGGAGAAAAAATACATTATAGAATGAGGGCCAGACACTATAGCTCTAATTCATGTGAATAGTCTTGTTTGTGTGAATAGTCCCACCGGTTTCAATGGACTATTCACACCAGTTCAATGAGATTATTCACATACATAATACCCTATGGTATTTGGGATGAAAGGCGCTATATAAATGTAAACTATTATAAAAATATTAATAATATGCATTTTTACTTACAGCAAAATATGCGTTTATCCTGGTAGTCATTATAGCCGATAAGGTAAATCACGCTTGAGCTAAGAAACTCCTACCACACATCCAAAACACTTATTTAACTGTGCTACTAATAAGTAGGTTTTTTGTAAAAATACAAATACACATTTACATGAACGGAAATACGACATGTATTTATGAAAAAGCTTTTGAGAGCTTTCAGGTAAATACTATGTATGTTTTCTTATTCCATAAAGGCAATTTCTTTTCTTTTTTCTTTTTTAGAATAAACAAAACATAAAGGTCCAAATTCATCTCTGCAGTAGTTCTATTGACTTCAGTTGGGTTCTACCAAAACCAGGAAGGCAATTTCACACAAAGGGTATCACACAAAACTCTACTGCCAACCATTCAAGGGGCCAATTTGCAACGTGTTGTGTGCAAGCAGTCCCTGCAAACCAGCATGGAACACTTCAGCAGCCTCAGAGGAGCTGAATTGCACATTAGGCAATTTTCACGTTTCTAATGCCAAAACCTAGAAATCCATAGTTATCATAGATCCACAGAAATTCATAGATATTGCAGTAATAATAATAATTAGTGAAAAACTGACAGATAAGTTACATCTGAAGAACCTTTCCCGACTAAAATAGTGTATTAAAAAAACTCTGTGGGGGCACATCCACAGCCACTGTGACTCTGTGGTCTTCAATTCAAAGTCAGCCAACTCCTAAAGAATAAAAAAGGGGAGAGAAAGCGTGAGTGATGTACAATTTTGTGCCTCCCAAACCAATAGCTGTGCAGTGAATTAATATCACATAGTCTAGGAAATCAGTCACTGTCAGGGAAACAGTCTGCTAATGTATTAATTTGTTATTACTCTATTTTCTTATTTACTTATTTCTGACCAATTCTTCAGGATGCCCAGTAATGCAGTGAGTACAATGCAAATCCCAGAGGTTTTGCATCCCTTTGGGTTGAGCGGCAGACCTTTTGAGGCAACCAGCACGACAACCTAGTGTAATGGAAACCTAAGTTTGTGCTATATGGGGCAGATCCACAGCCCTTCCACCCCCTCTTCCCTCTTGTTCACTGCATGGGAGAGAAAATTGGTCAGAGATGATGCGGGTGGTGGCTGGATCTTCAAACCTGCCCTCCAGGCAGAGCGCTGTGCGCGGTTACTTCCATCGGTGACTGCTCGGGCTCAGCACTTCTACCAGTGTATTTCAATGATGTGTTTTTTCTGTTCCTCTACACTGACCTTTGACTGATGTGGATTTACAAAGACAAGAAAGGAGGGGACACTAAGGGCAGGTCTACATTACCAACCGGTACGACACAAAGAAGGAAGGACAGGGGTTTGATTTGCTGGGACCTTGTATTGGTCCCGTACTGTAAGTCCACATTATGACTTCAATGGCAAGGAGGTTTGCACGAGGTACCAGTCCCAGGCACACACCATCTGTGCACAGAGGACAAACTGGTGGAGGATCCTGCAGCCACACTGTAGGTGGACCCCCAGATGGGGCCTCAGTGTGTGCCTTCAACTTTGTTTCCAGTAAAAGGGAAACTTCAAGTGCAGTGGTGTGTCTGAATGTATGCTGCATTACTCCATGTATAGGCATAAGGAAAATTTGATGCAAAAAAAGCCCTCCTATTTACTGAATTGACACACTCAATGGGGACTTTTACCTTCTCTCTTCTCTCTTCCCCACTCCCAGTGTTATGGTGATGGCACCAGTTGATTCTCACACATTGTGCTGCTCTATTTCTTTCCAAATCCTCCATCCCATGTGTCAGACTTGAGAAGACAAAGAGAATGTACAAGGGTGAGAAGAGAGAAGTAGAAGCTTCTCCCTGACAGAAGCCCTGCCATGTAGCCCAGTCCTTGTCACATACCTCTCTACATTTTCCTGTCACTAAATTTCCAAACTCATCCAAACTATGTTGGGCTTCCCAAACTGCATAATAAATTGATGTTGTCCTGAACTGGAACCACACTGGAATGACTTCAGTCACAGCTGAACCTGAACCAGAAACATGCTGATTCACATCCCTTGATTTGTATCCTTTCCTTGGCTTGCCTTTGCTTTCTCCTTCCTCACGTGAAGTTCTTCATCTGATCTCTACACATTTTCTTTCACGTTTCCATCCCATCTCTTCATCTCAGGAAAAAAAAACCAAAATGCACTATTCTAACAGGTATTTCACAGCAAAATTTAGAGGTCCCTAGGACTCTTCTTTCTTCCCCTTCCCCGTTTTGCAGTGTGGCCAGACGACTGATCAACTGAAAAGAAGGAAGTTAATACGAGGACCAAAAATGAATGGAGATGACAACTAAGAGCTGCCCAGCCTAGGAAAGAGAAAGCACGTCTAATGTAGAGGTCTGGATCTCATGCAGTTTCACCCCTGGGCTTAGTGACTGGCGAAAGGCAGCTGGATCCCCAAGCCCCATTAGGCCGTGAGAAGATACCAGAGGCTAAAAAGGAACTGTGCTTTGTACTTGAAGTCCAGGCAGGCTTCATCCTCTCAGAAAGATCAAACAGACCCATTCCAGTGGTTTCAAAAGGGCCCACGAAAGTCTGGTATTTTCATCAGCATCATATAAAGACTGGTATGTTCATCACCTTTAGTGACTCTTTGTTCAGGACTTAGTGCCTTATATCTGAAAGCAAAGTAATAAGCACGTGGTAAGGAAAAGAAAATAACACTCACCATTGTTTAGTGACTTCTTAAGTAGAAGGTTCCTTTGGGTCAGTCATGTTTAATAGGTACTAATGAACCTATTTTACATAAAAGTCTAATCTCTTTTTGGGAAAAAAAAAAATAAATCAATTTTTATCTCCACAGTATCTTGTAGCAATGAGTTCCACAGTTATAATTTGCATTTTGTTTTACGTGTGCTGCCTGATGTCCCCTGAGCCCCCTCAAAACAGTGACTTGAGAGTCGCTCTCTTACTCTGCTTTTGGTTAATCTCGTCTTGCTCCTTCCTCTCACTACAAAAACAATTATTTTCCCATCTTAAAAAAGACTGCCCTTCAACTGCCACCTTATTTCTTGTCTTGTCTCTTCCTTTTCGAAAATCTAGAGTTTTTTCTGTTCAAAAATGATTCTGAATCCCCTTCAACCTGACTTCCACACCACTAAGGCTGGCAAATTGCACTTGAGTCTCCCACGAGGCTATTCTGACCACTGAGGCACTGCATAAAACAGAAGCAGTGGCAGTAATTCCTCTTCCAGATGTGTTTTCTCTGGGAACAGCAAATTTTCACAAAGCTGCACCTTATTATTCTCTGCACAGCCAGCCCAGAATTCTCCTTTCCTGTGAAACCTACAGCAAACAATGCTGAGACTGCTGCTTGTTTTAACATTCCCTTTAACTTCCTTACATCCATCTGCCATATCTTCTTTTATCCTCTGAAACTTACTGAAACATGTCTTTTTGTCCTGTGCTCGTGCCTCTCCTTGTACACAGAACTCTGCTGTGCAGCTGAGATTCCCAGATGCCACCAGGATGCAAGCAGTACTAATAACTCCACATCCTGCACCCAGGTTTTTTAACACGGAACATATACACATTTCTTCCTCACATGCAACGTGAATAAAATTTTGTTAAAGGCAGAATGATACACTTCAAAACAACCCAGGTACCTACTGGTAGGATGCCAGGTATAAATGTCAGCATTTTATCCCATTCAATCACTTGTTTTTACAATATTTTAGCACTCCATTCATGAAAGGGATGAAGCTGAGATTTTTTTCCCCCTCTAAAAATTGTTTGGGTGAGACCTAAACCTATTTTTCATTCTTGCTGCAAGTTAAGGGCATGGGCATTGTGACTGCTTGACTGGGGTTACCACCAAACAAGAGACTGAATTAGTGCATGTTGAGATGCTCGTCATTCAACTACTTGTTACCCCTCCATCACAGAACTGTTGTCCCTTACCATGTGCCATTTCTGCTCCAGTGTGACTGAAGAAAAATAACGGTGCTTAAGCCAACAGTGGGTCTTCAGTCCTTCAGCAACTCTTTTCCACTGTTCTGTGGGCAAATATCTTAGTCTCTAGAATGTCTCAGTTTAACTTCTTTGTCTGATGCCTAGTTTTGAGACAAAGGGATATTTGCCCGTCTATCCATGTCAGTTGTGATTGTGACAGGCCTTTCTACTTGTAATGCCTTTTTTAGGTTTCTATGAATTTGGGAAAGATCCAAACACAACAGCAATGATCAGCTTTGCCCTCAAATATAGAAATAAACTTTATAAACTATTAAGTTTACATTATTTACACACATAAAATGGAATACATATATTAATCTCTGAAGCTCAATTTCTACTTAAGCACGGAACAAGAATAATAAAATTTTGCAATTAATAAATTGGGGGAAAGAAAGACATAAATACAGGTAAACGTGTGGGAATTTTTGACACTAAAAGGAGAAAAAACTATGAAGACTGACCCTGATCCTGCAGACATTGATTTGAGTAACTTAGGTCCTCTGTGCAGAGATTTGTTTCAGCATCTGAGGTTCAGAAACCAGAAACGTGTGAATTTTCAGTTGATTCTTCCCCTTTAAGAAGCCACCATAATTGAGTCATGAAAACTTTTTAATCTCTGCAAAAATGTGCTTCTAAGTAGAGTAATATCATAAACATAGATGAATGCTCATTCATGCTGGACCTTTAGTAATAGACTTGCAAGTCACTGTCAGATGATTTGTTTCCATAAGATGCCTCATTTTTCCTACATAATTTAGGCAGCTCAAGGCATGAGCATTATCTTGACCTAAGAGAGAAAAAAAATCTCCATATACAGAGTTTTGTCTTATTCTGGCAAAACTCCCCCATGAAAGAACTGATGTGCTTCAAACACCCCACTAATGGTACAGTAAATTACATTTTCTCATTTGGAACATTGTAATAGATTTCTCTACAGAGTGATTTATCATGCAACAATTAGGAACCCTAGGGAATTAGATGACCATTTTAAATTTTATCAGCTTGTTTCAATAAACTGTTAATGTGACCCTAATGTTTGGGAAGCACTTTAATATAATCAGATTTCAGTTGTTCAATCTACTGACATTAATGGCTACCTCATTAATCACAGGATTCTCACTGAGACCTCAGAGGCTGTGCTAAGTTCAGTGGACCAGTTCTTACAATAATAAAAACAACAGGCAATTTTCAACAGGGAAAAAATCTCACTTTAACTGCAAAACATTGGTTTTTGTTATCCTCCACGAGTTGACAAGGTCATTTAATAATCCCCCAAAGCCTGGAAAAACAACATTTTTGTGTAGTTCAGCTTTATTCATAAATTGGTCAATTAAAAATGATACAGTCAGAAGAACTGCAATCTTTTCGTGTAAACAAACAGTGGCAGCCTAAGATGTAAAATAGGAGAGGAAGACTATGTAATAGCCTATGTACAATTTGTTGTTATAGCTTGGAATATCTACCCCATGCACCCAGGGACAGTGACGTTTCCTTCCTGAAAACACTTGTATTCCATGGTGATGGCTCTCACCTTGCTGAATAATTACTAATAAAGCTTACTAATCTGTAAGGCCTTGCAAGAATACAGCAGTGGCTTCCCTGCCATCACCAAAAATGTTGTTCTATTCTTTCAAAATATCTTGTTTTCCTGAGTAGTTTAATGGAAGACAATATGAATGCTACCAAAGGCTTTGTCACCTTATCTTTTAATAAATCAGCGGCAATTCTGCTATCACATGCCCTTTTAGAGAGTGAAGGCACATGGTGTTAGAATTTGTGTCTCAAGGTCTAGGGAAATTTTTATGACTGCTCTTATAAAGGCCTTGACCTTAGGTGTCCTTCTAGAATATGTTAGGAAACACAGTCATATTTCAGTGCAAACCTTGAAGAGATCTACATATGGTCTGAAGGAAAGTTGAGTCCTTTGCATGGGCAGATAAACAACCAACCACTTGAATATTTCTTTTCTTTCATTCAAAAAGTTAGTAACAAGAAAGATGTGGGCACAGGCTGTGAGGAGATATTAAAACAATTTCTGAGAAATTAAAACAGCAGCAAAAATTACTGGTATCTTAAAAAGCTGTAAACTGAATTCAGTAGAAGAAGGAGCTTTTCCCTTCTAGGTGCACAAGTTGGTTCAGCAGCTGGAGACCTGCTTGTCAGCCTTTGATGGACAGAATAATGGTGGAAACTTCCATTGCCTCCAAAAGAAAGCACTTTTTCTTATAAAGTATATTCTGGAAATGAAGGAGCCAATAATTGCTCATAGCTCTAACATGCAGCCTGAGAACGCCAACAGCAGTAAGCACTGAAATAGTTAATTTTAAAAGTTGATTTTAATAGGTTTCTTTATTGATAATGTAATCCAACTTAGGTATATATAATTGATAAGTTATTCACCTGACAGTCAATACAGTTAATGTGTACTTAGTTTATTTGCTGAGTTAATCTGTCTGAAACAGGAAAACGGTAGCAAGCCAAAGAGGATATGTACGGTATTGATATATTTGTCCAATAGGTTGTTGGGGCTTCAATAAAATCAGGTTTACCAACTTAGAGAGTCAGTTCTTTAAGACATTAGCAAGGATCATGCATTTTGATTCCTACTTTGTTTAGTAATGAAGATAACAAAGACCACTAAATTAAGTCTGGTTTTCTAGCACATTTAAAATGCAAAAAGATGATTTTGGTCTTATCAGACAGACGTGTTCAGAGGAGGAAACATTCACAGCATTTTGGATAGACTGGAAGGCAGCAACATAAAGCCACACAGCAGAGGTGATTGTTTATATAGCATCCGAGAAAGGGATATAGCATTCACAGATACGTTTTCAAGGTCAGTGAAAAAAAGCAAGGAATGGTAAAGACCCTTGATCACTAAGTCTATATCCTGGCTATCACAACCACCACACCAGATACTCTCCTTAATGTCTGCCTTAAAAAGGGTTGAATTTCTTGCTACAAATACTTCCATTGAAAGCTACTTCAGTCCTTCTGCTCTCAAATGGTTAGAAATCTTCTTAATAATCAAATAAAAATCATCCAGGGTAAGTTTCGTCATTGTATTACTCTTTTATAAATGTATTACCCTTTTATAAATGTATTACCATACTCTTTTTGTTATTTGACTAGCATTACCATTTAGCATAAACATTTTCCTGCCAGGTATTACCACTCCCTTGGCATATACCCCACCAGATTCCAAATCTTCTAATTCACTGCCATATGAAATATTTCTTATTTACCTAAACATCCAAAGCTTTTCATTGTCTGTTCCAGATTCATTTAATTCTTCTGGAATACGGCTGATGAATCCTGCAGAAGTGGTCTCGTCAGAAGAGAACCTAATATTGGGGCGCAGAGAGCTATGATAAACACTTAATGGAGTGGTCGAGTTATAATTAGTATGGAAAAGAGGATTCTGATATTAAAAGACTGAGAGCTGCTGTTCTGAACTAGGCAGATGCACACAACGTGTGGCTATAGCAGAAATTGTATGAGGATGGCAATTAGAGGAAGTAAACTCACAAAGTAAGCTACCATATGACAAGTTCTCAAAAGCTTATCTTCTAGTCCTGTATAGATTTTGTACTTATCAGAAAAAATCCTATGGAAAGGAACCCCTGATATAATATAAAAGGGCCAATGTGAGGATGTCAGGATTAGCAGAAGGGCAGAAGTACCACAGTGACAGCTATCATCAGAAGCTAACTAAAAAAAGCTTGAAAGGTTCTGTAATACAGGACCTCTCTATAATACACGAGTGCAGGAACAAAAGGGAGGGAAAGAGCTTCATGGAGGTGTCTGAGGTGGGAAAAAAGAACTAGCAGAGAACGTAGCACAACTGGAGGCACTGGAGATCAGAATGCAGACACAGGAAAATGAACGGCCCTACAAGATTTGCAGAGACTGAGTCATTTTAATTTGGTCTCAAATCCTTAAAAAAAATTCCAAGCCATAATCTGCTAGTGATTATATACGTAGCCTTGGCTGACGATCCAGGGCAGAAGCTACCTGATGTATGGCTTTAGTGTGAAATATGACATTTTTAGTACGTGTTATCGGCAGTGATCCATCACGGCGTAATATGTAAGATTACCCACTGGAACCCAGTCTTTTTGCTTCAGGTGATTTTATTTGTAGTTTGTGCAGGTGCAGATGAGGCAGTGAATCTAGGCTAGCATACCAAGAGTTGAACAGACGAAGCACCTTCCTTCTGGACCGTGCTTTGAGACAGATGGGGAACTGTCAGTCGAGCACCTCACGTTGAAAAGCTATCACAGGCTTTAAGGGGACACAACTCCAGGACGAAGGTCTGGCTGTTTGCTCTGGGTTTTGGGGGGGAGGGAGAAGAGTAAGGGCTGGTGTTTCAAGGGAGGATGGTGGTGTTTGGATTTCATTTATTTCGCTCTTTCTGATTGCTGTTTGGCAAGAAATGGCTTTGAACTCTTAATTGTATATTTTGTTTTTATCAGAGCACAGACCCGTCCTGTCCTTTCTCACTCCCCCCCCCCCCCCCCCCCCCCCCC
>VFFE01007674.1:5188205-5277653 GCA_008921705.1 Burhinus oedicnemus | reverse complement strand
GGGTATTTTTTTATACTTCATGCCAAACTGGTGTTGACATTTTTTAACAGCTCCTTGGAAGCTACTGACCCCCCTTTCAAACTGTGTCCGCTACCTTGTTGCAGGGTAGCTCGTTACTGTTACATGAAGCTCATTTTCAGAAATTTGCAGACAAAGAATATCTTTTTATTGTATATTTATATGCTCCATAGTTTAACATATCATTACCAGTGTTAGCAATAATATATTTAAAAAATCTGTCGAAGCAATTCCAGTCAGATCTGGCTGCCCTTCGTTTGAGTAAATGTTTTATTGGAATAAAGATACTGAGTCAGTGGATGCTCTAAGCAGATGAAAATGAAAAGATGGCTCACTTTGGCTATACTAACCCTGAAAATATCCTTTTTAGGTAGTTTTAGCTTATATTTAGATCATTCTGATATAAATCTCATTTTGTTAAAAAATAGAATCCACGCAGGCATTAAAGCAGGGCAGCATCAAGAAGAGTCAGGATATGCAGCAGCTAGGATAAAACATCACAGCGCGAAGCTGCATCATTTTGGTTCAGTACTTTCTCAGTGAACTGGAGCAGTGCCTGGCAATTATTTGTAAGGTTTGAGGAGTTCCAGCTTGTTACTGCTCTACTCTTATTCCACCCCTACAAAACAAGGAGGAGAACGGGGATGCTCTCCGTGAATGCTGTCCACTCCAGATTCTGGGTCTGATAACACTGAAATAGAGCTTTCATAGGGGAGAATGACACTCACAAAGCCGTATTGCAGTCAAGGGGAATTAAGGAACTAATTACCTTACATCTTTGGACTCATGGCCAGCCAGGTTATGTCTGTACTTACTTAAGTGGTTTGAAGTGCTGACAGAGAAAGCATCCACATTATCCTTGAATTCAGGCTGTGTAAAAATCCCATCTGCTTTTCCTAGCAGGTGATGCCAGGATCTTTCTAGGAAGGATCCTTCTGCCTTGTGTCAATCATTCCCAAAGGGAAAAGGTGTTTAGGGGGGCAGCCCCGCCAGGCACAGCATGCCAGCCGCATGGCGAGAGAGCCACTGCCGTCTTCCCTCCTGACAGCAAAAAAGGACCAGCAGCAAACGTGGTCCAGGGGACAGCCTTGAGGTTGCTCCCTCACTTCAGTGGCCTGTAGCCACGATGCATCCTGTCAATTAGGCAAAGGCTGTCAAGACTGAAAGACCTGCTTTCTAATTGTGAATTTGTTATTAAGCTAATTAGGAAATTTTGGCAGTCCACTTGTGTTTGTGGGAAGAAATGGCAAAGCGTGACTTTCCTAATAACAAAACAATAGAGCACGCATTAAAGGTATTAAGAAATAGATGGTGAACCAAAAAAGCAGCTATTATTGAAGATACACTGCTATTGAGGTTTTGCAGGGAATGACAGCAGGCCACACACGCATTAAGATTTTTGCCAAAGCTCCAGCTAGAAATATAAATTCATTTTGATAAAACATGAGAACAGAAAGGTTGGCAGGTAGTATGTAACACTGAAGATGGAATTACTATAGAGTGATAAGAATCTGTTGCTAATCCGGAACCATTAAACCATTTTTTAATGAAGCCAAACAAAGAATTACAAGTGATACCTACAAAGGTGGGAGGCTTTATCCTGAAGAACAACAATTTGAAACTATTATGGTCACTGATTCCAAATGATTCGATGCAGTTTGCCAAAACAAAGCTTTGACAAAGCACATAGTTGTTGGATATAAAATCACGTAATAAAGTAATGGTCAGGGTTAATGACATGCTTTAATTCTGAATTTGTCAGTGATGGGATAATTTTTGGAATAACTCATGCACTTCTATCATCTGTATTTTTAAAAGCATTTTGAAAAATTTGATAGACCGCAGCAGACAGCTGTAAAAATTATGTGAGAGCTGAAGGAAATTCCCAACAGTAAGAAATCTCAGTAAAACTTCCTAAATCTCAGTAAGTACAGTTTATTAAAAGGAGGGTTAGGCTGCGGTCTGATTACAGTGTATAAGCACCTTCACAGTGAAAAGATGCTGAAGACTTCTCTGATAGATAAAGACAGAACAAGAGCCGATGGCTGAAAGACAGAATCAAACGGATTCAAATGAGAAATTAGGAACAACTTTCTTTGGGTGTTATTTGTTGGTTTTTGATCTTAACTATGAAGGTGATTAATTGTGGGAACAAAGCGGAGCAGAAAAATGACTGATTCTCCATCTCTGGATTTCCATAACTCCTTTGCAGAGTGTACAGCGCGTTCGTACTCGTGTCCCTGTGCTCAGCAAACCTCAGCACAACAGTAGGTGGGCAAGTTTTAGTAGCACAGGATATACAGACCGTGAGAGCAGATGATCTAACCTTCTCTTCTGACTGTAAACTACAAACCTGGGGAATGTAGGCACCATTGTATAGGCATCCATGATGAACTATACTTTCTCTGAAATACATGTAACCTGTCATGATGAATGAGACAAAACTCTGCAGGAGCCATACTTACTTCTGTCTGAATTGTGTATTCATTTAATTGAATAGTCTTGCTACCCATCCATAAAATATATGAAATATATAAAAGTCTCACACTGCCCACATAAAACAAACATTAACCAAGAAGAAATATTTCTCAGAGGCCTGAACCACTAACAATAATATAAATGCTACTCTGATGGTAGTAACCTTAAAATAACACAAAATCTTTTTTAAAAAAGAAACGAATGTCGTATTTATCCACTTGACACGCAAATCTATATGTATACAGAGTTTTACCATAGAGTAAGGTATGGAATTTCTGGCTAAATTACAAATTTACTGTCAGGAAGGAGCAAAAGCAGGACTCCTCCACAAGGCAGGTTTGCCAGGAGTTGCCAGTGGCTGCGGGGCGGCATTGCCCTCACCAGCAGGACCCAAACCCACAGCATCTATACATGATGGGCAGAGCAGGGGAGATAACTGGGTCCACTGATCATCCCAGATGAGGCAAAGCAAAGACGCAGCTCCATGGTCCAGCAAGGACCTCTGTTTTAAACCCGCTGCCTGATTTTTTTATTTGGTGCCCTCTTCCTTTTTATTTTTGGGAAGCAGCAAGCTCCTTATTTATACTCTCTCTGCAAGCGATGACTTTGTGTCCCTTTCTCATGTTATCTCTTTTCCAGGATGAAGAGCTTTAATCAGTTTAATCTTCTCTTGTACAGTAGCCAAATCTGATCGTCCTTATTACCCACCTCCGTAACATTTTCTGATTTTATGCGTCTTTCCTGAGATGGGGTGACAAGGCACAGTATTCAAGATGCAAACACATTGTTGCATACTGTGGTATAATGATGACTTCTGTTCACTGTTCTCTGTTCCTTTCTAAACTAGTCTGATTATTCTACTTTGATTTTTGTACCTCTACTAAACACTGAGTTGATATTCTCAGAGAACTCTCTACAGTGACTCTAGGATTTCTTTCTTCAACAGTAATAGCTCATTAAGGCTGTGCCTATAGCAGTACACTGAACCCTGATCTTGGGTACTTGCATTTGATCACCTGCGCTACTAAATACCTACAACAGTCCCCAACGCAGTATTGGCTTATGCCAGCTAGCTCTCTCCCAAACTAGTCCTAAGCATGGTTCAGCTTCCTGAAGCACAAGTCATCATCCACCAGGACTGATTACTAACAGATAGGCTGTTTGTAGCCACACTGTTCTAGAAGGTTAGAGGGAATACAATGTTATGGGTATGTGCCATGACGTCAGTGTCAACAAACAGTTTTGGGTAAACCTAACATACAAGAATGTTTAGGAGACAAAAGGAAGACTAGGAAAAATGTGGGCCCATTCCTCAATGAGACGGGGGGCCTGGTTACACAGGACATAGTAAAGGCTGAGGTACTGAAGGCCTTCTTTGCCTCAGTCTTTACTAGGAAGATGGGTCTTCATGAATCCCAGGTCCCAAAGACCTGGGGCAAAGGCTGGAGCAAGGAAAATGCACCCTTGGTGGAAGAGGATCAGGTCAGGGAATACTTAAGCAAACTGGACATACATATGTCCATGGGCCCCAATGGGATGCACCCAGGAGGGCTGAGGGAGATGTCATTGCGAGGCCACTTCAATAATCTTTGATAGACCATGGCGACTGGGAGAAGTGCCTGAAGATCTGAGGAAAGCAAATGTCACTCATCTTCAAAAAGGACAAGGAGGATGACCCAGGGAACTACAGGCCAGTCAGCCTCACCTCAATCCCTGGGGAGGTGATGGAGCAGCTAATCCTGGAAAGCATTTCCAGGCACATTAAGAACAAGAAAATTAGCAGGAATAGTCAGCGTGGCTTCACCAAGGGGCAGTCCAACTTGATAAACTGCTATGATGAAATGCCTGACCTGGTAGACAAGGGGAGAGCAGTGGATATTGTCTACTGGACTTCAGGAGGGCCTTTGACACCGTCTCCCATAAGATCCTCAGAGACAAGTTGTTAATATATGGGCTGGATGAGCAGTGAGGTGGGTTGATAACTGGCTGAATGACTGGGCCCAGAGGGTGGCGATCAGCGGCACAAAGTCTAGTTGGAGGCCAGTAACTAGCAGGGTACCCCCGGGGTCAATGCTGGGTCCAATCCTCTTTAACATCTTCATTAATGATCTGGATAGTGGGGCACAGTGTACCCTCAGCAAGTCTACTGACGACAGTGTTATTGTCCATCATTTGTACGGATAGTCATTTTTCCCATGGTGTATTTGTAGTTCTTATTGCTGGATTTCATCAGCCATTTTAAAATGCAATCCCTGAATATCATGGGATGTTTCTGCTAATCTTTGCATTTTTACTTTTGAATGCTTTTAATTATTTTGTATAATCAGAAAATCTTGTTGTTTTACTATTGAATCATTTAGGACTGTATTGAACAGCACGGATCTCAGACAGATCATTGTGAATATGCCCTGGTTAAACCACGACATGCCACTATCACATTGGTACAAAAACAGAGCTATTACTTCTTTTTTTTTTTTTTCTAGGCTTTAAACACGAGAAGTAACTTTCCTTTTATCCCACAGCAACTTAGCTGTTTTGGCTATCCAGTTATAATATTTTGACCAGTCATCTTTACTCACATTTTTAGGTGACTCTTTCAAAGAACTCTTAACAGATGCAGGAGGCATGACCCTCATCTACAACAATTATGGTGTATCTGCCTCCATATGTGGCATCCATCCAGTTCTATTTGCTACTGCAGCTTCGACCATTTTTCTTGGTACAGAAGTCAGATGTGCTGGTCTGTAGTTTCCAAGCTCCTACCAGCTGCTCTTTGTGCCTCACTTCCCCATCTGTAAAACTGTGATGCTGCTACCCCTTTATCTTATAGGCCTGCAATGAAGATTAATTAATTTTTGTTTCTGAATCACTCAAATATGAGTGATATGAAATGACTATAAGGCATTTAAGCTGTTGAGAGAAGTGTACTAAGTAGCAAATAAAAAAGGGAGACCACACAATAAACAGCAGTAAGTGATAAAATACTGAACTACCTATTATTTGTAGTGTGCTGAGTAGAAGCATGAAGTGTAAAACTGAAAGGGTAATTATTATTACCCCTTAGTTTGCTTTACAGCTTCTCCAAAGCCAGGAAACACCCTCACAGAAAAAGGTTGCTTCTAGGAGGAAATAAATAACTATTCGTAAAACAATGAAGAATCCAGTATAATCCTCAGAAAAAGTGTATGCCTTATTTCTAGTCTCACTTTGTCTAGCTTGAACTCCCAGCTATTAGCTCTTTATATAGATATTCTTTCTAACTGTATATAAAGGGTAAGGAGTTGTTACCAGATTTTGATTGCTTTGATAGCTTTTCACACACCGTGATCAAAGCATCCAGTAACAATTTACATTAAGCAGACTGAGGTTCATGAGGCTGGGGTCTTACAGAGTCCCTTTGGCTGGATATGCAAAGGGACTTCAGCATCTAATGGCTGCTTTAGGTGACATTCGCATAAAAATAAAGACCAACATTTAGTTGTCCCTTAGTCACTTGACTCTCAGAGAGTTGCTGCATCATCATGCCAGTTTCATTGGCGTGATAGCATTCGGCCTGGTGGCACTTCTCAGGTTACACCTTACACAAAGTTTTCCAAGGACAGGACTCTTCACGGAGAAGAAATTCTGTTTTACCTTGCAGTCCAGAGGAAAGAGTATTTACCTGGTGGGAACTGCTTTCAATCCCTCTTTCTACTTAATTCAAAATAAAGACTAGATTTCAGGTCCCACACTTGCTAGGAGAGGGCCCTAAGGATTCTGCTGTTGGGTAACTGAGTGTATGAGGAAAAGCTCTCTGTTTCTCCTACTGATGTGCTCGACTCCGTATTAGCAAATGCAGTAGTAGTACAGAAAAGGGGACAGTGCATAATTCAGTTAAGACACACATCTGTGATGGGACAGAAGTAAGCTAAAGTCCAGACTTAATGGAATATTTTATTATTTGTACAAAATGGAGATTTCTGAGGGAAACTGAGGAGAACAGTATCAACCTAGTAATTTGGGGCACTATCCTGCTGCATGGAGAACCCGGATCCCAAACTATATTACAAATAATTTATAAAATTATAAACAGGTTTTCATTTCCTGGCTGACCACACTAGTATTTGGAGGCAGAGAATTTCTCTGGTTAATTTTGGCATGGCAAAACCCACATTCACTTTTGGAAGTTGAGCTTTTTTTTTTGATGCTATAGCAGGCAACAATTATGTTGATACTTAACAGGTTAGCTTTTTAAAAAAAATTAATTAAACTAGCATCACAGTAATTTTCAAAATATGGGATTTTTCCCATATGAAATGCATCATTGTGATTATCTCATTAAATTAATAAATATGAAAATCCTCTCCCACAACTCAGATGACAGTTGTTCAGCTGTAAGAATTGTTATGTATTAGATATAATCATATTTCCAAGGACTGCATTAGAAAAAACATCCTATTTTATAATATTATTACTCTTCATTTGGAATCAGGATATGCACATACATACATAAAATTATTGTTGAGGTGTGTGGGAATCTTCAGGTGTCCAAATTCAGTACATAAGAACAGACAATCTCTACCATACAGGAAATCTGTTAATATTGTAGAATATAAATAAGGGTGGGGGTGGGGGTGTGTTTACGCTGCAAGGTCCCCAAACAAATCACAGCTTACCTCTGCCTTGTAATAGGGCCTGTTCCAAAGACCTTTGAAGTTTCCAACTGACTCAACAGGCTTTGGATCTGGCCCTAAAGTAGTAAAACCTCTGTTGAATGTTTATAGATAACCACTTAGTCAGGGCTGGCTTAAGAAAAGAAAAAGGAAATAAATTAAATGCATCTTCCAGTGACATAAGCCTCATGAAGAATTAACTAGGATAAGCACTTATTCTAGTTGGTGCACTGTCGATCTGAACAATGCAGACAAAAATAATAATTAAAACATAGCTTCATGCTGAGATGAAACTTTCAAGAGTCTCTACTGTGTTAAGCTTATGATTTTTCTGGTTTTGTATTGCAAGCATAATTATGTCCCAGAGGCAACAGGAGCCAGTGCTTGTCAGTCCCCATTTCCCCCTCCGACAGGAGATTAATTTCTTTACACAGAAATCCAAAAGTTGATGCCAGCGCAATAATAATAATGTAAACAAGTCTTTTATTCTTTTAATCTGGAATGCATAATTTAATGGCATAGTTGTATAAATAATGAAAATACCACATCTACTTTAGACAATTAAGGGTAAACTGAAGGTAACATTTAATGTAGTATTGATTGACTGTATCAAGAAAATGACGGCAGACATCTGTATGGATGATAGCAGTTAGGAAAATGCTACCAAGTCTATCAATACAGATTAAGTAGGGGTGGGATGGAGCAGACTTGATGGCTGAGAGTACTGGTAATGGAATATGGAGCCTTTCACCTCCAGCACACTGATTTGAGCCAGCCTAGGTCAGTCTGTGACTGAAAGTCATTACCATCAGATGGCTCTTCAGTGAAATGAGTTTGTCCTAATGGCAGGCTGTCTGTGTCACAAAATGCACCATCTATCATGACTGACATCGCGTTGAGATTTTCAGCTGGAAGGCTGGAAGGAGAGAGGATGGGCTCCGTGTCCCCTCTACCCCCACAGGGAGCAGGGGTACAGACAGCTGTCCGGGGTTGCTCTGCTACAGCCTATGCTGCACAGGGTTTAGGAACATCTGATTTTAGGGACCATGGTGCTAAACGCTAAACAAAGAGCAAGAGGAACATACCTGTGCTGAAGAGATTGCAATTGAAACATAAGACGTGACATGAACTAATGGGCAGAAATGGTAAATACAGGAGAAGCACGATTGGGGTAGGCTCAGCACACCAGTGGCCTCAAGTTACAGTACATATTCTGCTCTGCTTGTGGTTTTCCTTGGATTTGAGAGTAACTTTGTTACATGGGGGAAAGCACAACAGGGTTTGTTAAAAAAAACCCCCATGAACAAAAGCACAGTGGAAGCCAGTATCCTAGGTTAGTCAGAGGCGAGAAGCAACATAGTAAAGCTAAGTGAAAACAAGACAGGATAGGAATAAGGGATTTCAAATTAAAGGCAAAACGCATACATATCCAGCGCAGAGATGGGAGACACTGGAGAGATGCAAAGTGGGGAGTGACGTGGACAAAGGGATGAGCTAAGGGAATTGTTTCTTTCAGCAGCAGTTCTGGTTGGATATGAGCAGAGCAAGACTGTATCTGTCAAAGCCACCAGAAATGACACTGTTAGCAAGTGACAGGAGCATAAAGAGAGTTTTAGTTTTGTGGTTGGATGGGGAATACTGTACCTTTTAGAAGTCCTGGAGAAAGGTATTACCTGAAAGATTTAATGATAGCCTGAACAGTAGCACCGATTAAACAGCTGTTTTATTGGCAACATTCAGTCCTGGACGAGAGGTGAGGCAAAACTTATTCATAGTAATGGCAAAATGAATGGAACAAAAATAAATAAGAACATTCTTTCACATCTTTGAGCTTAATCTTAGACATACACGAGAAGACATCAGGTTAGACAGCAGACAAGTTGTTGCATTTTGGGGAGTTGGTTTTCCGTATGTTAATTTAATCTCTGTTGTCAACTTGGAACAAAGATGTTGAGCGTCATTTCCCAAACTTTTCTCTACTCAGGGACTGCTTCTAGGAGCTCTGCAAAAGATAAAGATGAAAAGGAAGCCTATTTTCAGTAAGCTTAACTTCTATTCAAAAATGTTTCACAAAAGTTGAAAACCACTGCATAGAAGGAGAGCAAAAAGGGACAGATTCTTGTCAAATTGTCAGAATAAGCTGAAGATCTTGTGAAGAAACAAAAAGTAGGAGGAAAACCAGGAAAAGCCATTGGTACACCAATGGCTGATATATTTTCTTCAAAACTTTTGTGAAATAAAACCATGTAAGTTTAAAAAACTCTTTGGATTTTTAAATTCATCTCCTCAAGGGATATGGCACCAAATTGAGGGGTGTGGCAAGATCAGTAAAATATTCCTCTCTCTTTGATACAGATACACATTTCAGTTATAGTTACATATTTAGTCATTATATCCCTTGTGTATTTATACCTGTAAGAGACCCATTATAAATATCCTATGACACATATACTCCAGCCAGGCTGTTTCTTATCCTACAAAACACAGCAAGCCTGTCAGTAGTACTTCCTGTCATCTAAATGTCAACCACCCTCCTGACCATTCCACCAATATGCACGCCTGCCCTGCAGAAGAATCCTCGCAATGGGAAACGAACATTTTTTTTCCCATAAAAGAATTCCTATAAAGAATGAAGAAATTAAAGAAAGTGAAACTAAAAATGGTGAAAATTTCTCAGTGGTTGTAGAGCTCCTTTTCATTAGGTCGTAATTCCTTATGACTTCTTCATGGATCCAGTATTGAGGCTGATGGGCATACAGAGGCTTATTACTTAGAATAACTTGGTGTGAAATGAATATCATGATTAGGTGAAATTAGGTGAAACTGAACTAGGACTAAATGTATTTTGCTACAAGGATTCACAAGGACAAACTCCTCAGCAATTGTTCAGATAACGCAAAATCAGGTAGCTGGTACACCAATTCTGATATTCCTTCATGTTTATTTATTTTGGTTGTGATTACGCAGTCAAAAATCATATGTAACAGCTATTCGAATGTGATTGCTGTTTTGCACATAATATTATATTCAAATGTCCATGAGCATAATCATGAACTGGGTTTAACTGAATCATATTAAAATAATCACGGAATCAAATTATAAAAACTTTTTACACATATATGGTTCTTGGCTTACCATTAAGAGTATGAATGAAATAAAATATTGTTGAAAATTCTAAACACGTGGAAGTTAGAAAAATCAGAGGTGGTGCCCACAGTGGTGTGACACCCCCAGTCCCACAGGGGACAAGATACCCTGGGAAGAAAACATAAGGTTGTGCCCAGCAAGCTGCCACATCCAGAGCAGTTAAATACCCTTAGTGTGAGCTTTCTTGGCAGAAAAGGTAGAAAAAAAGATTTGTGTCTCATCACTCAAAATCAGGATTGGCTTTATTTCTAAGACTGTTTCATTTCAGCCATCCATTAAGCTTGCTACAGAAATGACTGCAGAAAACCCTGTGGTTTGGTACGCACCCCAGACAGAAACTCTCTGTAGGCTCGTCCTCCAGCCTGTATGTGTATCATCTCGAAAGATGTGAAAGTTCAGCTGGGTACGGCTTTCACTTCCTAAGCTGCAGAGGTAAACAAATGCAAAGATTTCTTGTTCGGGTATCTTTCCTTGCAGAGGAGCGTTACACTTGTGTATCAACTGCCATTTTGCAGGAGGCGAAGCGTGCGCTTGCAATACGACTCAGTAAGCTGTTCCAAGAGTCAGTGCTGACTTCTTGTACCACAGTAAACGTTGCCAACAACCTAGCATCATCTCAAGGTGGTCAACACTACCTGACAGGGTTAGTAATTTCCCATACGTCTGTTTTTAGGATCTTAAATGTAAGTTCCCACTGAAGCGGGCTTGTGATAGCTATGACGTGGTGTCTAACTGCTTTTTATTCCGCGTTTGGAGCAACAATTCCGATACAGGTAGGCAAAAGAGCGGTAAAAACAGAGCTGAGGTGCGAAGGGCGGATGCTAAACCACTCCACGACTGAACTTTCAGCCCCCCTCAAAGCATCTCCCCTGGAAAACCCTGCGAGACACCCACACGAGAAGCGCAGGCAGGCGGCACCGTGGCCGCCCGGCGGCCCAGCAGGCGCTGCGGGGCCGAGGCCGCCGCTGCCCGAGGATCCTCTCCGAGGCACCCGCGGGCGCGGCAGGAGGGCGAGGGCCGGGCAGCGCTTCCGCCGCCGCAGGTGCCGCGGGGCCGGGGCAGCCCCCACCCGAACGGGCTGGCCGCCCCGGCCCCGCGCAGGCCGCGGCCCGGCGGAGCGGGCGGGAACGGGAGGCGGGGCGGGGGGGGCGCTCGGGCAGGAGGCGGTGGCGGCAGCCCCGCCAGCACAGGAAGTCGCCCCGCCGAGAGAGGAGGGAGGAGGCGGAGCTCTGCCGCTCGGCCCGAGGTACCGCGCCGCTTCCCGGGGTGGGCGAGGGGCCGCGGGCGCCAGGGCCGGCCGGCACCGCCGGGCCTGCGGTTGTCACGGCAACCGCCCCCCCCGCGGGCCGGCGGGGGCGCGCTGCCCCGCCGCTCCTCCGGCGCCGCCATTGGCCTGCGGGCAGGGAGCATCTGCACTGGTGGCGCGCTCGGCCGGCCCGCTGTCCGCCGCGGGCCTCCGCTGCCATTGGCCGGGAGGAAGCGCTCGCCTCCGCGATTGGCCGGAGCGCGCTGCCAATCGGGGCGGTGCCGCCGGCGCCCGAGTGCCGCCCTCGGAACGTGGGCTGAGGGGCCGGGAGGGGTCAGCGGCCGCCGCCGCCGCGGCCATTTTGGGTGTGGGCGGGAAAAGCTCGCTCTCTCCCTTCGTGCCCGGCGGCGTGCGCCGCGCCCGAGAGGCGAGAGCGGGCGGCTTTCCTCAGGCCTGGGGCTGGCTGTGCCACCTCACTCAGCCCCGAGCGCTCCTTGGCTGCCTGGGCTGTTTCCCTCGTGGCCGCAGGCGGCTGGTGCCAGGCAGGGTTCTTCGCCAGGTTACCAATAGCCTATTTGGAGGGAAATAAAGCCCTTACCAGGTGGTCTCCTCAGCGAGGGCTACGTTCGAGGCCTGGCCCGGGGGCTGTCAGGCTGGCTGAGCTGACGGAAGCCTGTGATGCCTTCCTGTGAGGACACCCCACGGTTTTCCCTTGTGAGCTCAACTCCTCATGTGCTGCCTGCCAGCATAGGGTGGGTGTGTGTGGAACGCTGTCGGTGTGGGGTTTCTGGCTGTCTGGGAGCTGGAGAAACAGCAGCTCTGTGTGTGTGTGTGTGTGTGTGTGCACGCATGTATAGGCTGACCCCCCCCACGCAGTGAGACCGGGATGTGTTAGAGCTGCAGCGTGTGCGGTGTGTAACGGCGCCGTATGTGATCGGCTGGCTCTCTGTATGCAGTAAATCTGATACAACCGGAACTTGTTGAGCTGGCTGTGTTTACCTTTCAGGCATGATGTATTCCGGGTACATTGGACTCTTTTGTGTTTTCTTCAGCGTGCGCTGGTCACGCTTATGCTCAGAAAATCCCGGACAGAAATATGGGAGCCGCAACATTTCTGAATGTGAAGTGTTGGCAGGGATTTCTGCCAGCATATTCGTGTGGCTCTCAAACTGTTCCACCTTACATCAGCTTCCGTAGTTACGAGGACTGAGTGTAGTACCAAAAAGCCCCTTTAAAAGAGCTTGTGGTGTTACTGGGCTGTATGTTTGGCAGACACATTCACTCACAGTGACTCAATTACATGTTCTATAAGGCTCAAATTCTTTGCTGTTGGGGGCCAGGCTCATTCCTAAAGAGCTAATCAGAAAGGAAGGGTACCTGTTAATATAAGACGTGTTGACTTTTCTTCTAGCCTTTGCTACTGATGTGTGACTTCCATAGTGGAAAACTAGAAAATGATGTTTAAGGGATACACAAAAATCTACAAGTATGGGGAAAATGGAACCATTTCTTAAATAGTGCTATTTGGCACATCGTCCTTGGCTGAATCGCTTCACCTCTTGGTACAAAATGGGCTAGAGACAAAATTTCTTGCTCAGAAAATAGCTTGTCTGTTCACTAAGGAAAAATTTGGCACATGCGTTTGTTGGCATGATTATCTTTGATCATGAATTAGTACAATTTACCCTTCTAGGGCTTTTTTTCTGTTTTCATGGAAGCCATGAAGATAAAAGCCTACTTCAGTTAAGTGTGAACATTGAGAAAACAACGAAGTGTTGACTTTGAAATAAATTAATCACAAACAGTTCACACATTTGTTTTAGGAAAGGGCATTTGCTCACTTTTTTCTGTTGTTCGTGCTTCAATATGTAAGTCCTTTTTGTAATTTATTTTATGATTTATAATTCTGTAATTTATGTATAGTCTTCTAGCTGAGTCTGTTTGAGCAGGAGTAGATGAGCCCAGGTAGATGACCTCAAGAGATCCATTCCAACATCAACAATCCTGTAATTCTGTGAATTTGCTTTATTAGTTTAACCAAGTAGAGATTACAACAATGTTCTACAATTAACTTCTTTGTCTGTCTAAAATAGTATTTTGTATCTGCAAAAGCAACATAGAAAATACTCAGTTGTTTCAACACAGATGTGGGAGCTCTTCAAATACCGGTTTTGAAAGATTATTTCAAAACAAGTGACTAAACCAGAGATTCCTGTTAGCATTGGTAAAACTCCTCTTATAATTACCTTTAAATCTTGTATTGATGTATAAACAAACACATATGTGTTCCATATAAACAGGACTATCCCTTCCATTTCAGATGAAAGCAGCTGAGTTCCTGAATTCAATTAATGCATCCCATTGAATGAACAGGATTTTTCTATACATCTTTGCTTAAAACAGACTGTAGCAAAAGGTAATATGCAACAAGATACATCCTTTCCTTGTAAAATAAAGAATAAAGGCAGTGCTTTTATTTTTTTCTATTTTCATAAACTTGAACTATACAGAATAAGTTTATATGTATTGGAAGATTCTGCATGCACTTCTGCGAGTTCCCTAACTTTATAGCTCTTGCCATTACACTCTGCAGCCTCTTCAGGAAAGGAAGCCAGTTAGCATGTGAGTTTTATCGCAGGTGCGGGGAAATCCTCTAACTCACTATTGGTCACTAACACAGAACAAAGCCTAGTCATGTACGCTAATATATTAACCTGTGATACTGCCCAATGTATATCTAGGATTTACTTCGTTCAAACATTTCAATAAAATCCTGCAGCCTAGTCTTAAAGGATGGCTTAAACTCAGTGTACTTTATAGCAGTAGCTCCAGGAAACATCCAATTTTAGTAGACTCTACACAGAAAACAAAATGAGGGTTGTTGGGTTTTTTTGCAGTGCAATGCAGATGTTTTCTTTGGATTTTTCTGTGAAATTTGTTTCTTGATACCATAAAATAGTTTTTGTTTCTTATATAGTTCTAAAAATCTTTCAAAAGAAACCAAATGCCATCAAGATTAGTGATAGTTAATCACAGTTGGAATTTTGGAGTTTCCATGGGATTTTTCTCATAACCGGGAAAGTCTTGGTTTTGTTTTCCTTTGGGATATTTCCATATTAATCTAAATTTTTCATTAGGCAAGACAAGTTATGAATTATAGACAAGGGTAAGATAGTTTGTAAAGTCTTTATATGTTGTTAAAGCAGGCTAATGTTACAAAATTGGGTTACATGTTGAAAAAACCTAAAATAGTTCAATACCATCTTGGAGACATGAGTCACTCTACTAAGTACATATTGTTCATAAGTAAATTGTTATGTTTATGTGTTAATGAGGTACATAAAGAAAATGAAACATAAATGGTTGTAAGGTGTAGACAAAGAAACTAATGATTTTCATTTACAGTAGAAGTCTCCCTCAGTCCTCTGACCCTCTTATGATACTGGTGTTGAAATACAGTTACTCCTGGGAAACAGGAGTGTGAAAGTCTACGTTTTCTGATGCAAACTCTGCTTTAAATTTTTCTGCTCGTGTAGAGTTTTTCATTTGCTTGCAGGTTTACTTTTTATTGAGGAAAAAATGTGAAGAGATTTACAGAATACATACAAGCTGATCATTTTTTTAAAATAAAAAATGAAGTGCTTTTCAGTGAATGGCTATCCTCATTTCAAATGAAGTCTGCAATGATTAAATATTAAAATGATCGATGATTTAAATTAATATAAAAACTTTTTAGGAGATTATTACAAAGATTAACATTTTTAATGTTTTAATACTTCCATAGTTTATCAATCATAGGCACTATGAAACTGCTTTTAGTTACCAAGCTGATGATCTCATATATCATTGTAGCATTATGCACAACATAAACATCATGGTGTTGGTAGAAGAGATGAAGAAACACAATTTATGTTATGGCTCTTTATTAATCAGTTTTAGTCTTTTTGACACACAGAATAAGCAGGTAAGATTTTTTTTTTTTTCTGTTTGGAAGGAAGATAAGAAGAAAATACAGTTCCAGAAAGACCATGGTGTTTGCCATTTAAGAAGGAGGTCTTTCATGTAATGACTAACATAGCTGGTCACTGGTACTGCTACAGAAGAAGAGAAAGCACTTGTATGTGTTTTTCCAAGTAGGAATTGCATTAATGCAGCTTTAGTATCCCAAAATTATCTGCAGCAGCCTATGATTCCTGATACATTTTTATTCATTAGAATTATGTTTGAAGGTCATGGGAAAATGTCAAGGCACCCCAGGTGCTTTTGTATCACTAGCTGCGCATAGATACCCCTGTAATTCAGTGGGCCGAGTAAACACTTACTCCAGGCATTCTTCACATGGACAGTGCTAATCCCTTTGTTTCCCATTTCTTCTGCATTTTTTTAGCAGCAAGGCTAAAAATCGGTGTTTGTGATTTTAAGTTCGATTGTGCCTCTCTAACCACATATTGCAGTGATATGACAGAGCTTTACATAATATAGTTTATTGTGTCCCAGGACTTTTTGCAATGTTAAATGTGATAATTCATACATCAAAATATAGCTTATTCATGTGTTGTGATTGTTCTTGGCATCGACCTTCATCAGTATGTTTTACCATCAAAACCAAGACAGAATCAGAAAGACACAGTGTGGCGAATTAGCTAATGTAAACCCAATAGCAGGTATAAAGAAGGATGGGAGATAGGAGTGGAAGGGTGAAATAGAAATCCGGGAATAGATGTTGAACTGGTGAAGTGAGTAAATGCGAAAAGACTGTTTTGACAGCAGAAGCTTACGGTGGAGAAGTCACTTATACCAGAAGGGGCAAGTATGAGAGAGGGAAAGAGCAAAGGTTAGCAGTGGGTTAATGTTGAGAATGGCATTGGGAAGTTAAAATCCAGAGCGCAAACTGAAGCACACCATTTTGTACACAAGTTTGTTGTCATCTACTCGTGCTGTTATTTCTATTCTTAAGTAAGACAATGAAATAAAAGATGGGGTTAAATCACCTGTAGTTGGTTGCCTCTAGCCAGAAACCTAAATTTATCCTCATGTATTTCCATTGAAATAAAATAAATAATGGAACAAAATAACCTTTTATGTTATGAACTGATTTTTATAGTGGGAAACAGATTGGGTTGGAAATGTAGTAGATTTCAAAGTTTCAATTGTTTTCTCTCTGGCTGTGCTGTGTGGTGTAAATGAAGAAAAGGTTAAGTTTACCCATGATAATTCCCTCTCACATTTACATTATCAATCAGCCTTTGTAGCTTTTTGTGCTTTTATCTATTGTGTTTTCGTTGTAATCTTTACATATGAAGTTCTCAATTCTATAAACTCTTATGCTCAAATTTATTCACGAATGGCTCTGACAGATGTGCTCTGGAAGCCTTAGATGCTGTGGTTTAAGATGCTGCCAGCTGGTCGCCTTCTCCCCAGCCTTCAGATTGCAGTCTATATGGAAGAGCCAGCAATACCCGCACCTCAGTTCGCTTCCCTCACCTTAACTCATGTTTCTTTTTGGATGGCTTGTGCTGATGTGTAGGCTGAGAATGGGATCCTGGGGGCAGAATGTACCCCATCTTGTTGCCCTTTCTTCCAGGCTGCTCGTCCCTGGCAGAGGGGTGATTAAATACCGGGGGGCAGCAACTTCTTAAAGCCTCTGAGATACCCAGAGCTTGTTTTTGAGACTTCCCTGTAGTTTCAAGTTGAATGTGTTTTAAACTTTCAATTTTAAATTACTTTGTTTTCAACTTGTTACTGTACTAAGTCAGTGTGGAGGACATTTCAGTACTTGGCTTTGCCATATCACCACCTCTACTTGAACTCTCACCTCATGGTTTTGTTTGCTCTTAGAAGTGATCATACCTAAAAGCTGATATTAAAAAACATAGATCTCTCTTTCGTGTAGTATGTATGCCATAGAAATTGTCCGGTAGGCGGTTTCAGTGTTGCCCTCCTCTGTGGAGCTGATTATGCCTACTCCAATTAAGATTACATCACTTTACTGCTAGACCAGTTTTGTATTACTTAGTTCTTGCCAAAAGGAAACAGTTAACCTGAAGTGGTGTATTGTTTTGTTTTGGTGTCTTGGCTGTCAAACTGAAAGTACACTACTTGTATAGCTAACATTTAAATTTGATTAGGTCCTTGATTTACTGTTACTCAACTAAAATTAATTTTAAAATTAGGACTGTACAGTAACAATAAAATGGATAAAGAGCTGGTAAGCTGCCAGCACTCAGAAGTAATGGCTGGAGGCCACTGTCAACAGATGAGAGCTTGTGGGGACTTTCTCCAGTGTTCGTGTCGGGTGTGATGCTTTTTGCTGTTCAAGTCGATTGGGTGTAAACATAAACGCAATAGTGACAAACTATGGATGGTTCAGTGATTGCTGGATTGATGAAGAGGGGATGAAGTTTAAAGCGTGGCTGCGATCATGGTTAACATAAGTCTTAAAATGCAGTTTATCTGCAAATGTGTCAAGGAAGAAGGAATGCTGGATGTGTGTGCAGAGTGGAAGATTTTATCTTGTAAAGCTGTGACTGCAGAAGGACTTGGGGTTTGTGAGGAAGTACCTGTAGCCAAAGGGGATTCAAGCGCAGGGCAGTGACAAGAAAGGCTGGTGCAGCTGAGCAGAGATGGGGGGAGAGGGAGGAGGGTGTTTTAAACCCCTTTAATAAGACCAGTGCTGGAATGTTGCATCTAGTTCTAATTTCTATGAAAAACACGTCCTGAAAAAGTTGAAAGCATGATGAAGGTTCTGGAAGACAGAGACTTACTTCTGTTAATGGTATTACCTTTGGTAGGTGGGCCTGAGAGTGGCTTTAAGCTTACCATGATGTTTCTGACCACATCTGCCTTACCTCACCCATGCTGGACCTCAGCAAGCTATCTATCCCAGCTGGCTGCTGCAGAGGCCCTCCTGCACACAGTGTCGGGTGTCCTAAGCAAGGTTGTGCGGCATCTGTGTGAATTTGTCATTTCTTCCCATTACAGAGGGCATGGAAAGCATTGATTCTTTTTTGTTGTATATATGCATTGTGGAAAGCGCTCTATAATATGTTTTTTCCACCTTAGACTCTGGTGTGATTAAAATTAAGTATGGTTTTAATGGAACCACAAAGAATTGCAGGAGCTAATAATTTGGGGGTTTTTTGATTCTGCAGCCATAAAATGGTCAGAGATGGATGTTCCTTTCTTTGGAATTTTTTGACATATGCTGTTTAATTTATGAATCAATCCTTCGATAATTTGGAGTGAAAAAGTTAACAAAGCATTATTAGATTGTCGTTTAGCTTTTTGTTCTGAAAGATAGGATAATTTGAAAGCCTGGGTATACAAAGCAGCAGACCAACAGACAAAATAATTTAGGAAGAGAGTATTCTGGAAAAATGATTATTATAGAGAGAAAACCTATTTTAAAAAAGCTTGAAACTATTTTCATTTTAAATACACCAGTGGGCTTAAATAATATTAGTAACTTCTGTTAAAGTAACAGATCATAATAATTTAAAACAAAAGGTCCCAGCGCACTTGCTAATATCCTTTATGACTTCAGTAAAATACATCTGCAATGATTTACAAAGTGAAGCTTCTGGATGAATTCTTCCAGTTCTACATGGGAAGAGAGCCTGTTTATCTTCATGCATGTTTATATAGAGCCATGGAAATTATGATCTAAATGTGGGTACCGTACTAAAACATAGCCATATATGCAGAGTAAAGTATTCAAAGCACTTGCATTTTGTCATTTATTGCACACAAGTAATGTATATTGTATAGGCTTGGTTCAATTCTGTATCCTGACCATAGAAGGAGTCTAGAATATGTACTGTACCTTGAGGAGACCTTCAAGGGGAGGGGATGGTGTGTGTAGGAAAAAAAGCTCAGGGCAATGGCTCTGTGACCAAACTTGTCTGGTTTTGAGCCTTCAGATTTAAGCACTGTCAGTGCTGGAAGTAGTGAAGAGCTAGAAAGATGTTTTCCCTGTACTATATTGCTATAGATTTTCATTAATCAACTCATTAAAAAAAAAAAAAAATTAGTATGGAAACAACTGGGTCGCCTGTAAAGCTGAGTGCATGGGATAGAGTATTTCAGAAGTTATAAGCATAAGCAACTTAGCTACAGTCATTTTCAGAGCTGACCCAGCTCTCCTTAAACTTCTTAAGCTTGGTTACAGAGTTGTACAGCTTTTGGTACAGTAGTGGCTGAACTGAGCGATTGTAGCAGGAACAGAACAGTTTCTTCTGATGTTGGTGTTGATTCTTTGTTCTTATGTGAGCCAGTCTGAACTCTTTTACTGTATGCTCTAGCAAGTTTGGGGGTTTTTTGTTGCATGCAGTCTACGAGGCTAGATTTAAGACAGTATATCCCCCTCCTCCTAATAAAACCTTATGGTAGTGCTGAAGCATCCTTTGACTCTAGCCAAGGGCATGTGCAAACCCCTAGTGCTTAGAGAGATGCACTCAGGAAATTTGAGCGAATGGAGTGGATTGTCGTCTGCCATTTTGTCTCAGGCTAGGGTTTCTGAAGTGATGCTCACAGGCTGATAGCTACTCATTAAATGTTCTCTTTTAGGAGTCTCATAACTATTCCATTCCTAATAAGTTCGAGGTATGGAAATCTCTTGATCAGAAGTATCTTTTAGACCAGAGAAGGCCAACCTGTCACACATCAGAACCCAGGATCTTAAAAATGGGTCGTCTCCAAAAGCAGCAACCAATGAAAAAGTGTTAAATTTTGTATTTCACTCCTATTTTTACAGTAGATAGAATTACACGTGTACTGCATGACTTGAAACATCCAAAGGAGTACTTTTTTTCAGTATGTTGGTCTCAGTTGGTGTCATCCTTTCCTTTGGCATTTTCCTGGACAATGAACCTTGCAACAAAATTCCTGCCTTGTGACACACACGCACGCTGTTCAGGAGTAGTGGGAATAGTTGGGGACACAGTCTCCTCCCATCCTGTCATCTTACACGTAAAGCTGTGAAAAGCATCCAAGGGCAGACATTTGCAGAAATGGTTGTGTCTGGGACCTTCAGATGTTCACATGACTTTCTGATATTTCAACTGATACTTTTCTGCTAGTACCCGATTTTTCTTTTTGCTGCCTTTTCTTCCCAGCTGCACTCCACGCTTGTCTCCTCTACCTTAAAATGAGGCAAGTAAACAGTTTACCGTATTTTCTGATGGCTATCGAAGCTTATTTTTTCATTTGGCATATATAAAGGTTTTAGCCTGTTCTTGATCCACTCTTTTAATTCAATTTTTGTTCAAGATTCAGATTTTTGATAGGTATCAATGATATTGTGTTCCGTTTTTGGCCAAATAGAACATAAAGCTCCTCCAGAGATGGTATCGTGTATGCTATTACTTTAGTCTTTATCTTAAAAATCATTGCCTTTAATGGGATCTCTAGGTAGGTTTCAGAAGAGCCAAGTCTTGAGCAATGTAGATATAATCTGCAGTGAGCGTGCCTGGCCTATTGTTTTGAACTACTTTGGAAACTACCGAGCCGGTGTTATTTAAGCTGTATTAAACTCTTCACCCAATTACGGCCTAATCCTTCAAAACCAATAGAGTAGGACTTGGTTTTGAAAATGCTGCTGCTTGCTTCTATGGGTCTGTTCACTCAGCCTGACTATTAAGCTCATTATTAAGTGCTGTAGGGCTGAACTTTACATGGGATATGTTAACACAAAGTTATCTACTGGTTTATCTACTGGTTTTCACCTCAGACAATTTTAAAGGAAAAATAGAAAAAATGTATTACATTAAAGCTGTGGAAATGCATGTCATCTTTATCTTCTGATCTTTATTGGGAAGATTAACAGGTTATGCTGTCTTTAATCAGTTATTGAAAAACAGAAGAAAACATAAATGCCCAAACAACCAAATTAAAACTTCCTACAATAATGTTTCTTTTGCCTTGTGACTAGAACAGATTAATTTTTTTTAAGCTGAGTTGCTTTCCTGAATGCCTAATACAGCATGTGAGATGACAAAAGTGGCATAAAACTATTTTTCTTCATTCGTAGATCAGTCTATTTAATACTTACTGAGCTGCAGTAGTTTCAGAGAAGGGAAAAAAACCCACGTTCATTCTGAATGCTGGATGGAAAGATTACCTTTTAAGTCCTTTGAACACCAAGTTTAGTAATGGGACTAATAATTCAGTTTTGCTGAAATGTTACGATTAGGTCTACGTATACTGAAGTGTTACTTGCTGCTGTCATTTGTAGCCTGCTTTCAACTTTTGCATGCTTGCTCAAGGTAACAAGTGAGGCAATCACTAAGCTATAAACATGGTGACCAGTTTCAGCAATTACTATGACTTGAAGTCATGTGGGATGGGACATCATATTATAGTATAGTGAAATATGTAACAGAAGGGCACATTTGTCTGCCTCCTGGCTGTGTGCCTGTGGGGCTTATTTGTGGCTGCTTTCTCTTCTGGTTTTCAGTTATTAGGTTGATTGTCAAGCAGGAATGGACTATTTGCTGAGAGCTAGTTGTCTTCTTGAATGATAGATGAATGTCAATGAAAATGGAGTCAAAATAGATGCGATATCAATATTAGAATTAATGGGGGGAAAAATAAGTTGAAACTCAGCCTAACATACTTTAAAAAGCATTTTTTTAAAAGCAGGGTGAGAGGAAAGGAAAAATTCCAGCAGTTTTAATTTGTCTTGTTTTGATATATTTCTTCAAATAAACTATTCCAATTTGTAAATAACTCAGAAATTTTGTATTTTTAAAGGTCCAAGAGAATGGAAGTGGGGAAAAAAGGCATAATAGAAACAAAATTATCAATGCGGAGCTACTTATTGTTCTGATTTTTTTTTGTGTGAATAACTTCAAAAGGTAACAAGATTTATTCTCAGTGAAGGTTGTTATCCCATTTTGCAATACTCAAAATATCATTAAACAGACTTTCTATCCTCTGGATGGTTGTGAACTGTGGTTTAAGATGGATGTGCTAAAGGGAAGTATAATTACTGCCTAAATATTTCTTCTCACTTAAGGAAGAAATAAGAATTTAATTTCTGTCAAAAATGAGCCTAAGCTTAAAATCTACACATGAGGAATTGACGAGTGTATATAATTCATAGAATCATAGAATGTTTAGGGTTGGAAGGGACCTTAAAATATCATCTAGTTCCAACCCCCCTGCCACGGCCAGGGACACCTTCCACTAGACCAGGTTGCTAAAGCACCCAAGCTTATAGCAAGCTATGACTTGTGGCAGTCCCAGGAAAAGAGTAGCATCTGGAAAAAATGGAGTTTTTGTCGCTTCTCAAAACTAAAGAGCGGGGAGAGAAGAGGGGTTATTTTGTGGTTTAAAGAAGGGAAAGAAGTGGCTCTTCCCCTGCTGTAACACCTTGCAGGGCAAAACAAAGTTTCTGAGGTTTTGGAATAAGACCTCAATGAAACCACGAGGTGCTCTATTAAATTCAAGACATATTAGAAGTGAAGTGCTTAGGCAGACTTAGCTGATACTGAAATTTAAGGTCTATGACCTCTAGCTTTATACCTGTTATTTAAATTATTCCCTACTTCATCAAAGGAAATGAATGCTGAATAGGTGTGCGGTGGGGATCAAAGAGGGAATAAAACTGCCTGGATTTAAGTGAACCACAAAATGTTCACTGCTACCGCTTCAGTTAGTGAGACGGAGCAAATAACTGTTTCTCGACATTGCTCTTGATGAAGTTCTAACTTGCGAGGCAGCGAGCGCGTGCTTTGTTTCCGTCGTGTGCAGGCGTGGTGGTGGTGGCAGCGGTGTCCTCTGTACATACCCTCAGACCACAGAGGTGTCTGTACAGCATCTGCAGTCACTCCCATGGAGGCTGTGTCCATCCTTGGTGGATGTGCCTCTGGGCATTGGGGTGATCTGGATGCCTGTTCTTTTCCCACCCTTTTTACCTCTGATTTCTACCATAGTCCCCCCACCCCCCATCCCACCAAAAAAAAAAAAAAATATAAACAGGTTTTGTTATTTTGAGGAATGTTATTCTGAAATACTGCATATGGTGTCACTTAGCATATAATTTTCCCTTTAGCAGAGATTACTCTCTCCTCTGGGAAATACTACATTTTGAACTGTCTGGCAAGGCAGAATTGAACCACATGTATGCTTTTTTCCTTCATGAACTTCTTTAAGGATATTTTCTTGACACACCAATGCCGTCATATATTCATAAAAATGAAAAAAAAAGTTCATCTTTGAACGTTTGGAATTTTAAATTTGTTCAGATGAAGATCTGTCTTCATATTAAACTATGTTTCACAGATGGTATAGCTCTACTTGGCTTTGAAGTGAGTAGGGAATTTGGTTCTGAAGACAACAAATCCTAATAATGAAAAGTAAATGCAAGGTGCATAGAATGGCTACAAATAGGAATGTTCTTCTGCAAAATGTCATGCTGTTTTTCTAACAAGTATAACACCAATTGCTGAACAGGTATCTTCTGTATAAGTAATGTTTTTGTAAGTGAGTTTTGGCCTAGTACATTTTGATTCTTCTTCCCATAGAAGCTGTGACAAACTGTACTCTACTGGGAATGGGAGGAACCTTTGACATTTTTAATAGTGTCTTTTTGCTTGAGAAAATAAATCTACGTAATTATGAAGTCTTTTAAAAAAAAAAAAGTCTTAGGTTTTGCAATCCTTTAAATTTTCACTTTTTTCCTGGCTGTCATGAATACATTTAACTATAAACTTTTCAACTCTTCAGATATTTAAAAACATTTTACATCTAGCAAAAGTAAGTAGACTTTTTGCTAGAGGAGCAAATGCAAATATCTGGGCCTAAATAATCCTACCAAATGTTAGGTACTTAGGGGATGTTTAGTAGCATAGCAAGAAAGCAGGTTTGCCAGAGGTGATTTGGATGCCTTAGCATTGCATCTCTTTCTTCATTCACTGTAAAGAGAGCAGAGGTGGCCTCCTGCATAACTTGGGTGTCTCACTTACCTTCCTGAAATTAGGTGGAACTAATCTAGGTTGTTAATGAAATCTATTTTTCATAATATATTGCCTCAGGATTTTGAAACAACCCGGAGAATATGCTGAGTATTCATATGGACTATTACCTGTGTACTACTTTTGTTAAATAAATTTGGAGCTAATTTCATGGGTTTCATAAGTGTTGTATAGCTAACAAACAACAGAGCAACTCCTTTCCCTAGAGTGCAAAGGGGCCTTACTGGAAGTAACGATGTGCGTTTTTTTCCTGCTGCTTACGTAAAACTATGAAACAGCCTGATCTATGTCAGAATAAAAGTTGTAATTCCTAGATGGTTTTAATCTGGGGATATGGTACAGTGGTTTTTGTCCTTGTGTAGAATGTTAAAATTATTTTAGCGATATTTATTCCAGGTGGATCCCTTTTTTTCGATTCATTTTCCCAAATTTAACTGAATTTAAATCACCTCTGTTGCTTTCAAGGTTAAATTAAGTAAATAAATGTTAAATTCCTTTTATTAAAAGAAAATGAAATAAATCCCCAAAGCAAGTAGAGCTACATTCTGCCGGAAGCACCACAGGCATGTACTCTTTCCTTTGAAATAATAATCTCATCCTTTGAGAGAGACTTTCCAGAGGAATGGTGAAGACTACTGTAAGACTTATCAATAGGACATGAATGGATTTTTTCCAGGTTTTTTTGTTTGTATGGTTTTTTTAAATAGCAGTAGTAGAGGTTTTTAAATTCTTTCTCTTGGCTAAAGTACAGTGAAAGTGTTCAGCTGCATTATTTTTGCAATTTTGTCTGCAGGTTACTTCCACTGTATTTCTTCCAGTGCTATACAGACAGACCTTAGTTGCTGTACTTCAGCAGTACACCAAAAAAAGCCAATTAAAATAACTAACAGCAATGATTTCCAAAATAACCTACATACAGACAGCTTCCCACTATAAATGCAGTGGTGCCAGTTCTTTGGAGTAACTTGATGTTCGCAGAGGATCTGATGTGCTCCTTGGATTTTACCGGAGGAGGATAAAAAGCTATTTTTGCTCTCTTGTAACTTGTAAGGGTTTTAATATCCATTATTTATTAAACTGTGAGCTATGGAATTGACTGGTAAAAGACCAGTTCTTTCACTGACATCAGTAAGCTTTGAATCATACTAAAAATGATTTGTGTTATGAGTTCAAATTATCAAATCAGCATTGCATTCAACAACAAAAAGAAAAAAAAAAGCGGGATTTTTAAGTTAGATATCCACTTGCAATTAAGGATAAGGTACTTCTCCATATATGCAGGTATTTTCTGTACATTCACCTGCATTTTCAATTAGAGCTGAAGATCTGGCCTGCTACTTTTACATGCTGTAGTGGTTCTTTTCTATCCTGAATTTTTACTTGCTTTTCTGTTAACTGGCTAGCTATCTTTCAGGTACAAAACCAGTCATTGACTATTTCTTTAACGTGCTCTCTATTAATGTTTAGGCAGCTTACTGTTGAAGAATACAGGCATACTATCAAATATCACCGCTAAGAAAGTTTGTAAACCTGCACATATGCAGATCTGTGAGTGTTCACTGTTTGCACTTTAAGCCTTATTACTGTTATTAATCATTTGTATTGCATCATAAATGCACAAAGTGCAATCTTTTGCTATATAGTCCCTGTACTTATTTTTCATTAGTATTTCTAAAGTCATTCACAGTATGTTTCTAGTTCATTAAAGTAATTGGTTTAAATTTTTTTTGGTTGATACAAGCTGTGTATGCATCAAGAATAGTTAGTTGGGATTTAAACACTCCTGTGGCCAGACCTTGAATGGACATTGAGAACTGGTCTTTATCTCACAAAATGCTGTTGACAGCTGTAGGTGATAATAGGCAATTTTTGTGTGTATTAATTATTATCAATCACTGCTTATGAATAAAAGAGGAGGAAAAGAAAAATCATGTGTTCTTCCAAAGGTATAAGCCTTCAAAGGTGAATTCCTAGAGGGGAAGAGAAAGAGGGTGAAAAAACAGTGAAGGGTACCACAAAAACAAAGACGTCTTTTGACCTTGTAGTATCTCTGAAACAGCAATAAATAAAAAATCATTCCATTGGGCCTCACCTCTTTTCTTATAACTATCTTTTGTAAAAGCTTGAAAGTTGGAGGGCTCACGTTGCCTTCAGATGATCTGAAATTACTCTTGAAGTATTTTAGTAGCCTGTAAAAAGAGCAGTGACAAGCTCCTTTACGTATTTTTTTAAATGGTTATGTAGTCATTAAAATTCCAGGGACCTGAGGGCTGCTCAGGGTGCACACAGCACGCTGCCTATCCCTTCGGTTCAGCAAGGAAATGGAGGAAAGGCCAGATCCATCGCTCGCTGACGTCGAAGGCAGCAGAGTAGCCAGAGACAGCTGGGAAAGACCTGAGTGCAAATTTTGTTTACAGTAAAGTTAAGATGACCAATTATTGTAGGATGACCACTGCAATTTTAAATGGGGAAAAGGTGCTTTTCAAATCATTTCGTGACTCATAAGGGTTCCAGGCTTTTCCATTATGGAAATCTGATCAGAAACTTACATTGGAAACCACTCGTACAGCAAGGTTCATAAATAATAAATATTATCTCTTATTAATCCATTTTTTAGTTTAACTCTGGCTCGTGGCAAGTTGCTTCCTCAGGGAATGCAGGATTCTTTACAAGAGAAGGTGATGAGCCACAGTCCCCGAGGAATTAAATTGTGAAAACAATCTCAGTTTCATACATGCTAATATAGATCTGTTATTCCCTTTCCACATCTATCACAACACATTCTAAATTGTGGCTGATCTTTTATGCAAATAGCTGTCTTATTAGACATTGCGGCTGTATGTGCTAATGTCTCCATGGGTTTCTCGGGCGTTTGCTATCTAACCATCAAAGCGGTAGAAATGAATGATGATTACCGCATCCCTTTGAAGAACAAAGAGGAGTTGAGGTTCTAGACGTGGGAGTCGGTGACACCGAGCTGCGCGGGCAAATATGAGCATCTCTGTGGCTCGTATTAAGTCAGGAAATAATTTTTGCCTGCGTTTTCTTCTTGTGTTTTATTGGCACTCCTAAAACTGCAAACATCTTTCACAGCTGACGTTTTGTTACAAAACATTAGTAGGCTATTGAAATTGCAAAAGGCAAGTCAAAACAGTCTCTAACAGTGGCATAAAAAAGCCAAGAACTAGTTTTGCAGTATAAAATGTATCTGTTATCTTCTCAACTAGCTGAAAGTTCAAATGTTATTTTTATTTCCCACTCTTGTTATTATGATGTGAACAGTTTGTGAGAATTCTCACTCGGTTGAGAAAATAGATGGAAAGCATAATAGAGGGGAAAAAAAACCCCAGTGGATTACAGTTCACTGCTTATAGTGTTTTCCATAAAATGGGAGTGTTGTCTGAATTAAACAAAAATAATGCATGGAAACATTAGAACACTATAACTGAGTTTTCGTTCAGATTAAAAAATACTGGTATTCTTTTATACCTTATTACTACTCCTGAATACCTTTTAAAAAACTTGCTGACTTTTGAGAATCAAAGTTCATTTTATGCCCTGTGTCCCACACTTTAAATTAAGGAGCCTGGTTCCATCTACCTTGTTCCGGTTTTGTCACTTGGTATTAAATGCCAATAATTCTTATAGAGTAAATATAAAAAAAGAAACTTTGTGGGTTTTAAACATGAATGGCATCATTCCCGGAGCTACAGTTTGAACCTTGTTTGAAGTTATGAAGGAAATAATGGTGGATGTTTAAGGCTGTGATGCTGGTGGTAATCCATTCAGCAGTGCCTTGGCATGTTTTTGTGCATCGCAGTGCCAAGGGCTGCACTTCCCAGACAGCATGCCTTGGCAGAGCCTGGGGAAGCTCATCTTGATGTAACGCAGTTGGTTATGCCTAACAGAAAAGTAAAACTCTTACAGATACTCCAAGGCCCTGCATGCACAATCCGCAGATGTTTGTGGCCATCCAGGATGGGTCAGCCAAAGTTTGCCCTTAGCACCATGCTCACCAGGGCTGGTTGGGAAAAGGCAAGTGTTGGCTGTTACGCGTCTTCTGCCCTCAGACAGGAAATCTGATGCTTCTGGAAAATGTCAGTCCTTTCGTAGCACAGGGGTTGATGTTGGGACGCTTGTGTCATAAATATGGTCAAGCGGTGGGGCTTATCATCGCTGTGATGAGTGATGTCTTCAGCCTAGGCATAATGGCTGAAAACCAGTGTTTTGAGCAACAAGTGTGACTATAAAAGCCAGATATTTTTTGACTATAGAAAAAAGAGGTGAAATGAGCACGTTTGTAGAATCTTGCTGTATCTTTTCAGTGGCAGCCCTGCAAGGGGATGAATAAGAAACCACGAGGTTTTGCACGTTAAATAGGTTATTGAGAGTTTGCTAGAACACTACTCAGATGATGCTTGTTCAGTTACATGGATGTTGTGGGAGCACCCAAGTACCAAAAAGAGCATCTTTGGATGAATGATAGTGCATTTCCCTGAGCAATCCTAGTGTCACCTGCTTGTGCTGTGGAAGGTGAGAAGCCCATTCCAGAGCCAGGACGGTTGTTACCTAAATGCATTGAAGGTGATTTAAACTCTCAGTACTTTGTCTGAGAGGTGTAAAATGGGCACAGTCCCAGCTCTTGCCTTTATTCTCCACTTTCTTTTCATTGGCAGATCTCTAGAGCGCATGGCAGGAAGGTAGGAGAGTGTGGGTTTGCTGTGTTTGAGGTATCTTGTTCCTCTTTTGTTCAGGGTGGCTGGAGGGTTGAGTATGCAGGTGGGTTTCCTGAGCAGTTACACCTGTGGATGCATACATGCCTAGTCCTGCCTCAGACTCCTGGACATAGTGTAAATGTATTTGCGAACAATACAAGCAGCTCACAATACTACATTCACTCCTCGGCTTACTAAAGAAAAAAATTATATAGGAATTTAATTCAGTGGTACCAAATGCTGAATTACAGTACAATCAGTTTAAATCCTTTTTTATTTTTTTTTTTTTATTCAAACTAACAGGCATTCTGTAATGTTAATAACTCATGCAAAGGGGAAAAAGGTGTGTTTAGAATTTGTCTGAAAGTCTTCAGAATAGTGATTATTAACTCCGGTGTCTCATTGTACTCTGGGAATGCTTATATCTTTGTGGATAATCATCTAAACGTTGCTTGTTAACAGTTTTTTCTGATGTTACAAGTCATTGATTTCCTTAGTAACTTATTTTAAAATAATGCTTTTTTTTTTCTGATACTGACAGTGATTTTTGGATTGAAAACAATGGGTAGAAAAGATGCCTCTACAGCAAGGACTCCGGTTGACCAATACAGGAAACAAATAGGTAAGAGATCTCAATAAAAGTTTGTGTGCTTAAAAAAAAAAAAAAATCTGTTTTTTGCAGCCAGACCAGCTTGTTTAACAAAATGTATTATTCCTCTTCAAAAAGTTCATGTTGCTTGTGAGTGGTACAAAATAATGCATGCTCCAGGAAAACATTTTTTTGTATGCTGTTGACTAATTCATTCAGCAAAACCTTTTATGCAGCCAGTGTTTCATGTAACTTAGATGAGGAGACAGTGAGGTGGATTGAGAGCAGGCTGTGTGGCAGAACTCAGAGGGCTGTGATTAATGGAGCAGTGTCAAGTTGGAGGCCTGTAACCAGTGGTGTCCCGCAGGGGTCAATACTCAGTCCAATCTTGTTCAATATATTCATCAATGACCTGGATGAGGGGACACAGTGTATCCTCAGCAAGTTCGCTGATGATACCAAACTGGGAGGGGTGGCTGACACTCCAGAGGGCTGCGCTGCCATCCAGCGTGACCTGGACAGGTTGGAGTGCTGGGCAGAGAAGAACTTCATGAGGTTCAATAAGAGCAAGTGTAGGGTCCTGCACCTGGGGAGGAAGAATGCTAGGCACCAATACAGGTTAAGGGTGGATCTGCTGGAAAGCAGTTCTGAGGAGAAGGATCTGGGGGTCCTGGTAGACAGTAAATTATCCATGAGCCAGCAATGTGCCCTTGTCGCCAGGAAGGCTAATGGAATCCTGGGCTGCATAGGGAATAGTGTGGCCAGGAGGTTGAGGGAGGTCATTCTCCCCCTCAACTCGGCACTGGTGAGGCCACAACTGGCATACTGTGTCCAGTTCTGGGCTCCCCAGCTCAAGCGGGACAGGGAACTACTGGAGAGAGTCCAGCGTAGGGCAACAAAGATGACTGGGGGATTGGAGCACCTCCCTGATGAGGAAAGGCTGAGAGAGCTGGGACTCTTTAGCCTGGAGAAGAGAAGGCTGAGGGGAGACCTTCTTCTTGCTTCTAAGTCTCTAAAGGGTGGGTTGAAGGAGGATGGAGCCAGACTCTTTTCAGTGGTTCCCAGTGACAGGACGAGGGGCAACGGGCACAAGTTGGAACATAGGAAGTTCCATTCAAACCTAAGAAAAAACTTCTTTACGGTGAGGGTGACAGAGCAGTGGAGCAGGCTGCCCAGGGAGGTTGTGGAGTCCCCTTCTCTGGAGATTTTCAAGACCCACCTGGATGCAGTCCTGAGTAATGTGCTCTAGGCGTTCCTGTGTCAGCAGGGGAGTTGGCCTAGATGATCTCTAGAGGTCCCTTCCAACTCTGAAAATTCCGTGATTCCATGATTGAGAAAAGACCATGTGCTGTGTTTGGAAATGCAGGTGAAATACTGCAGTGCAGTGGCTACATGATGTTTCTGAACTGTTGGAACTTTCATGATTTTCCTGTTTGTCTCCAGTGTAAAATATGGGCATTTCTGACAAAATACTGTTCCAGCTTCATAACAACTTTTGATATGCTGAATGATACAGAACTTTACATTGTATAATGACATTTATTCTGCAATTAATGGAATACTTTTGACATTTTAATCATTTGTTTTCCTAGTTTTTTTCTGTTCTTACCCATTGTAAATGTAGGTAATATAAACAAAGTACACACATGCACACACATGAATGCACACGCGTACACTCACACAGGTACATACATTGCAGACACAAATCCCTATTTCTTTGCTTAAATGCAAAGGTAAGTGACTTATTTTTGGAATCCGTATATGAGGATTCTGTCTCTCTAGGTGTTAAATAATATTATAAAACAGACACAATATTTAAAAAGTACATATATAAAATGAAGCACCTTAATCTATACACAGTTATTTAAGTAAATGACTTCGTTTTACAGTTGCTAAGCACCCACATCTGTGTTTAAATATGCAGAAAAATAGCAAGTGTCTGGGAAAAAAAAGGCTGTTTATAATGCTCATGTTGAAAGAGCAAGGGTGTGTGAACAATCTTATTTTTATCATCTCAATTTTATTATTGCTACTTTATATTTTAATATAAGTGTTTTAATGGTCTTTTCTGCATTTAAAGTTGAAAGCAAGGAACTATTTTATATTTTATTTGTTTTAGATAGCTGTGGAATGCTCTATATTTCCTAATCTTGGGCAAGTTGTGTGGCTGTCTTCCTCGGTTAATTCTCTGAGATTGTTAGAAACGTGGCTGAAAACTTCCAAGTACCTTTACAGATCAGAAGCAGATATGCTGCAAAAATGTTTAAATAGATGGGTTCTCTGCTTTTGTGCATTTTAGGTTTCATGTAGAAAGCCTTGCAAGGAAACTAGCACCCAGCAGAAGATGACACCACAAATATTTCACCCAAATGGGTTTGGTGAGAAGTGGGAGCCCTGCAGCTCATCTTCAGGACAACTTGTCCTGCTTAACTGGGTCTTCAGAGAAAGGGTGATTGCATTAGCTTTCTGGCATTTTCACTGCGTGTTTTTCATTGCGGTTACTTCTTTTTCAGCCGCATCCTTTAGGGTTGCTTTTCTTCCCTTTGTGAACACCTTCAGGTGACCATGGTTGGAGTAATTTTTTGCAGTCCTTCGCAGGGTGAAAGAGACTGGTGATCTCCAGTGGGATCCCCGGAGAGCAGGCTGGGCTGCTGGAGGACCAGAGGGGTGTAAAGCTGTATCTAAGCATGAGACTCACAAAATTACCTCCTGCTGTTCCACAACTTGGGCTAGTTCTTGCATGTTACCACCACGTGGCACCATGGTTGCATGTTTCACACCTGTGAGATGCCAGGACTGATCAGGTGTGCCTCGAGCAGGGGAGAGGACACTGTGCAAATCCTCTTGCCCCCTTGCTACAGCACAGGGCGGGCAAGAGGATTTGTATTGGGGCTTTCCACTCAGAGGGATCCTGTTACATAGCGGACTCTCTGGTTTCGGGCTATCATGTTGTCTGAACAATTTGGCACCTTCCCTGTTATACGATGCAGCACCGTGATCCATTGGGTACTGCAAAATACAGTGTCTGTATTTTGAGTTTATATATTACAAGCTCATTTTCCTTAGATGCAAAGCATTGCTCTTAACTTGGCAAAAGCAAGTGTTAAAAATTATTGTAGGGAAGAATCTCACACCGGCAGGCAAATAAACTATATAACCAAAGGTGTTTCTGTGATTGTAGTATTCCTTAGAGGACAAAGAGCAAGAACTAATATAGACTATCCACTGCTTTTTGCTCTAACGATGGTTATTTCAGCTCCCACTCTGGTCATTCACTGATACAGCCGTAGAGTTTGCCAATGGAAATTAGTTCTCTGATCTCACCAGTGAACTTAATGAATGTGAGAGAGGGGAGCTGAAAATGTATGGATATAGTTTTGTACTGTAATGTTGCAGGCACGTTTGAGTTTTACGTATAAGCATTTTGGGCTCGCTTTAGGCCTGGTAGCTGAGCTTAGTGGAGCTATCCCTCTAGTCTCATTATGCCTTCAGGTGTATTATAGGACAAATAGGTGCATTATTGACAAATATTGTCCAATAAAGAACTCTCCTTGCTATAACAAATATGGAAATCTTTCATTTTTTTGTCATTACTTCTTGATTTTTTTTCTTCTTACATAGTTTTGCGTAAGTGAGGGTAATTCAGCTGTTTATCACAGAATCACAGGATGGTTGAGGTTGGCAGGGATCTCTGGAGGTCGTCTGGTCCAACCCCTCTGCTCAAGCAGGGCCACCTAGAGCTGGTTGCCCAGGAACATGGCCAGACAGCTTTTCAGTTATCTCCAAGGAGGAGAACTCCACAACCTCTCTGGACAACCCATTCCTGTGTTTGACCACCCTCAAAGTAAAAAATTTTTTCCTTATGTGTTTCAGTGTGTGCCCATTGCCTCTGGTCCTGTCACTGGGCACCACTGAGAAAAGCCTGGCTCTGTCCTCTTTGCACCCTCCCTTCAGGTATTGACACACATTGATCAGGTCTTTTCTCCTGGGTAAACAGTGCCAGGTCTCTCTCTCTCATAGGAGAGATGCTCCAGATCCTTAATTCTAGCTGCTCTCAATCTAATTCTTCATGGTCTCATTCAGATACTTACTGAAAATCATGCAGAAAGAATTTCAATTTTGTCTTAAAATCTGTTCATCAAATAAGCCCTAGACTTGGCAGCTTAGGTACTTTTGGAAGGATGCTTTAGTGTGAGGCTGTTCAGTAGAAGAACCCTGAAATACAGAACACCATCACACTCCAGGACTGTGTAGCTTATGGGAGGGTCATTCTTGTTTGTAGGAGAACAGAGACAGAAAGCTCATCTATTTTAGAGATGGATGTTTGATCACTCCTTTGCCAGATAGGTTATATCTAGAAAGAGTGAGCAAAGGGAGGCTGCATGGGGCCTGTCTTTAAAAAAAATATTTTATCAAACCTATTTAAAATTTTAAATCCATACTTGGAGTGATTGCCATCCTTCCTTTCCAGATGCTAGGTATCTATGGATTCTTGAAAATATTATGATGAATGCTGGCTGAACAGCTGTCTCTTGCTGACTAATGGTGTGGGGTTATTTTTTAGCTCATAATTTAATGTTTTCTAGCCTGACTGGATAGAAGGAAACCAGATTGAAACATTTTTAATACCTTTTTTTTGATGAAAAATGGCAGTCTTCAAAGAACAACATGTCACAAAGTCATGTCAACTTCAACACAATTTTCAGTTAGATGTTTAGTGGAGTAATTTGAAATAAAAGCAGATTTTTAATTTCATTTTGTTCCAAGCTTTCTGATTTGTTCCGAGTTTCCATACGGCACACCACATGTTTGCCCTGTGCCATGGTTCAAGTTCATGTTGATCACTTCAGTTCAGCCGATTGCCTTTTTCTCTCTGTGAGTGCAGGATCACTCGTGTGTTGTTTGTCACTGTGCCGTTAGCAGTTGCTGTTTGCTTCAGTAGCATTTTCAGAGGATTCCCCCGGCATAGAGATTGATATTGCTCTTCTCTGTCAGCTGGCTTTCAGCCATCTCTCCTGCCACCAGCCAAAATTTGTCTGTAGTGCCTCTCGTTTACAAAGTGCTCCAGTATCCAACAGCGGCACTACCTTTTCCATGGGAGCAGAGGCAGCCTTTTAGTTATCAGACCAAACTGGCACTGGCTTCGTGAAGACTGTCCCCAAGTGGGATAGGGAACAACAGCAGTAACCTTTTCAAATTGGCTTAGACTGTGCCTGGAGGATGGTGCCGAGGGAATCTCTCCCCGTTCAGTTCCCCATGAGCAGCCAAGACTCTGGAGGAGGCATGAAGAAAAGTAATTTTAACACTCTTTATTCAGTGCTCTCTCATATACCCAAGCATATACCTGTCGTGCAGCAGCAAATGGGGCAGCTCTTCTGCGTAGTGTTTCCTTCTCACTGCTGCTGTTTGTGCTGCTGTGCTTAATTTGCTGGGATCAGAGGAAAGGTGTGAGGCAGTATGCATCTTTCTGCATTTATGCAGCTTTGCTCCACAAATGCTGTGAAAATAGCAACAGGTTTTGCACCATATTTGCTTTGTTTACTGTTATGTGTGCTTTAAGTTCCCAGAACAATTCCACATGTATATTTTCCATCTTTCTTCATCTGGTGTGTCGCTTGCTCGGCATGGAAGCCGCAGGATTTGTGGGTAGTGTTCATGACTTCTGTGATTGCGGGATCCTAAGCAGGCATACTGAGAGGATTATAGCATAACTAAAACCTGGTCTACAAATCAGGAATAGACATACTTTTGGCTCCCATTACTATTGTGTTGCTGTAGCATAATTTTTCATGAGGAGAGGTTGTTTGCCAATCATTCAACCTCCAATTTGTAGGCTCAAGTGTCTGCTTATTGTCTGCTCTGTATCTTCTGACTTTCCGGCTTGATCCTTTAAGGGCTGAAGCTTATATAGACATAGCCCAGGGGATCTCTGGAGTAAACAAGGCTCCTCACATCTCCCAGGAAGGAGTAAAAGTTATGAATGAAAATAAAATCTCTTTTTGTTTGGGAAAGCACAAGGTGCTAGGCTGAGCATGATGGCTCAATGATGGAGGTGGTGATTGTTGGCATAGTACACGCAGAGCAATAGGGCATTGAAGGGGACTGGTTGGGAGTCCTGAGACCCCGGCTGTAGCAGCGCAGGTGGGGAGAGATAACTGCCCACCTGAATTAATAGATAAAACTCTGTGGGTAAAGTCGCCCCTTTTTTACAACTCCTCTGCGTGGGGAACTGATGACTTGTCCAGAAGAAAGGCACCTCATCCTAGTGCCAAGGGTTATGGTCCCACTGTAGCCCAGATGAGATGGAGAAGAGCTTGTCTGTCAGTGTGAGCATGGTGGGCAGAGCTGGGCTCTGTTGCCTCCCAACCTCCTGGACAGATAGTCTCAGCTGTCACCTGGGTGACTGCGAAGGAAAGCAGTCCCAGTCTCCCAAACCAGCAGTCGTTTGTAGTAGTATGGTTGCACGGACAATATGAAGGAATAGACCTTCGTGAGATGGATGGAAGGATGGATGGATGGGAACTAGCAGCAGCAAGAGTGTCTCTGGGGCTCCCAGCTAACAGCTCAGTCATGAGCATGGACCTGTTGCCTCCTTATCTCCAGAGGGAAGCCCTTCTTGTGGCAGATTGCCATCCCCACTTGCCCTACCGCTAAAAGAAGTGTCTTTACTCTCTACCACCTCACCTTTTTCTCTGTTTTCCATTATTGTTCATCTTCTCTGTTTTTTTACAGAGTTAATGTCCCTCCACCTTCCTTACTCTGAATAGTGCCATTACATACTCAAATCAAACTGGCCGCTAACAGGCTTCCTTTTCAGCTCAAAAAAAGGAAAAGTGTTCCATCTTGATACTTTCTTCTGAAATGTATTATATACTTTGAGGTGAAATGTAATTGTTTTGGTTTGTTTTGGTTCAGGAAATGTTTAGAATCAAAGATTCGTTTAGGTTGGAAAAGACCTTTAAGATCATCTAGTCCAACCATTGACCCTCCTCTACCAGGTCTGCCACTAAACCATGTCTCTAAGCACCACATCTGCACGACTTTTAAACACATCTAGGGATGGTGATTCAACCACCTCCCTGGGCAGCCTGTTCCAATGTTTGATAACTCTTTCAGTGAAAAATTTTTTCCTAATATCTAGCCTAAACCTCCCCTGGCACACCTTGAACCCATTTCCTCTTGTCCTATCGCTGGTTACTTGGGAGAAGAGATCAGCTCCCATCTCACTACAGCCTCCTTTCAGGTAGTTGTAGAGAGCAATAAGGTCTCCCCTCAACCTTCTCTTCTCCAGACTAAACAATCCTAATTCCTTCAGCCGCTCCTCATAAGCCAGTTTGTTATTAGCATCAAAATTTTAGATTTCATTTCTGAAACAAAAGGAACAGCAGCAACAGCAAAAAATGAAAATTTCAATATTGCACCATTTGTCACAAACCAGGAATTCCTATATCTTTTGTCTCCTAAGAAAAGGCACAGGACCAGAAGGCAGCATTTGCATCATCAAGATTGCTCTCCGCTGTCACAAGCAAAGATATAGCAGGACTGATGTCAATGAATTGAAAATTCTCCAGCCTATTTTTTCAATTAGTGATCTTTTTCCCCCCCTATCTTTGATGTCGGTCACCTATTTATTGGGGGAAAGGCAGGGAGGGGAAAAGTACAGAAACAAATACTTGCTATTCTAAGTTGAGACAAAAAGGGAAGAGACCTCTCCTACTATTTATTTAGAGTGTAAAAACAACCCAAGAAATAGGCAAGTTCCAGTGCACGGCATGCCCTTTTTTTTTTTTTGCATATGGAACATTACATTTACTTTCTTGAATTTTTCTAATAAAAATGTACTATTAAGCACATAATAAAGAGAAGTAGGAAAGAAACCTTCCTTTTGCTATTATGTGTGACTATTGGCAAGTTTTGGAATCTTTTCCTATGCTGAGTTTCATGCTTCACAGTGATATGCCACGGATACCACATGTAGTCCCTTTCCTTTTGTTTAGGAGGAGGTTTTATGAAGAATGAATTTCTTTATCAGAAAAATTGAAATAGATCTTTTGGTCAGTGATTGCTGTTTTAATTTCAGTTTTGTGCCAGTGGCATCACTTCTTGGAAACTAAAGCAGGAGCAGCTGAGGAAAACACTGCTGTGAAGTGAAGCCTAGTCTGGCTGCACTAATTTAATCCACGTTTTGTGACGACTGGGATGTTTTTAAATATGTTCAGTGAAGGCTGATGATGGATTTTAAGCACATACAGTATGTGATCACTTACTTTTTAAAGTCCAAAGCAGTAAAGCTATATTTTATTGCCTTGGCTTACAGCGTAAAAGGTGATGGTAGATCTGGACATGTACTTGTGTTTGCTTGGATATTATTTCATTTTCATTTGCTGGGCAGACGCAGCCCCAGCCTGAGCAGGGACGGGAGGGGCGACTGCAGAGCCAGAGGTCTGTGGGAGCGTGTACACACACCGTGCAGAGGCTAAGGAGGAAGGAGTGTATCTAACCCTTGGCTCCCATCCCCTCTCCACAGCAAAAGCCTAGCGTTTCTTTGAACTTTGTTGATTATACTACTTTTACTATACACTTATCCTACACTTGTGTAGTACTTTTATACAGATGGAGGCTCATAGCCTGCTCTTATTTTAATCTCATCAACAATATCACTGTTTCACTCAGTGGAGTCACTACGGATTTTTTTATAGGTGTAAATGAGAGTGAAATTTGACACGCTGTTTCCAATTGCTGAACTGCATTTCAGCGTGGTGTTATTTCAAGCACTTGCAATTCCTGTAAGGTATCTGGTGTCTACAGGGCTCTTGCAATGATACATATTTGTGCTTGTACTTACTCTCAGCTTCCGATCCATTCTTCAATGCATTCATTTCTACAGCCAAAAAAATCACCCTAAAACAACCTCTTTGCATCCTCTCCAAAATACATTAAAATTTCACTATAGACGCATAAGCATGTATATATTACATTCAGAGGCAGAGCAGTTTAACATTTTTAGAAATACTTTCACTAGGCTTTGAAAATCTTAGCTCGTATGTGTGAAGGGTGGACTTCAAAGTACTCATATCTCAATGTGAATCTGTAAATCTAACTTTAGACACCCATTTCTAAAAAATCTCAGACATAATTTTTTTATGTATACAGTGTTCATATATATGCATTTTCGGTGTGTGCTTCGTGTGTTTGTATTTGTAGGTAATATTATGTCAATATAAATGCAGGGAGAGCTAGGCAGTGAACTACAAATTTGATTTCCTCCTCTTTCATCATAAGGCAGCAGTGCAGAAGGTGTAAGAATGAAAAGCCCAGTGCACACGCATCTATCAAGATGCGCCTGACAGATGTTTAAGGTGAACATAATGCGTAGTTGTAACTGCATTTCTTCAGTTACAATGCTATGAGACGTAGTGCTTTTTTTTTTTTTTTTTTTTCTTTTTCAAGCAGTTAAATTTTGTCCAGCCGTTGTCCTGGAATGGGGGGTGGCAGTCTTTTAAACCTCTGCAGCTCCTCCACTCTCTGGACTAGCAGAAGTGAAGGCAGCAAGGAGTCTGGTGAGCACTGCAAGGGGCAGTGGTCTACGAAGAAAGGCATACAGTCCCCTTGGCTCAATTCAAGAGGTTTAACTGAAGGGACTTTTGTATTTCATGCTTCAGGATGTGACCATGTGCGTTATGTAGTTCAGCAGGTATTGCACCTATTTATGGCCTTAAAAAATGTGTTAGATGTCTGTGTTCAGGGTAAGCATGACCATAGAACAGTCATCTGGCTTTTGTAATGAATTTGTTCACATTGGTGATTGCTATCATGCGGTCCATTAATTGCACGTTGTCAGGGATTTCTGTAACTGGTTTGTATTAAAAATATTTTTTCAGTGGAAGCTTTTGCTTCTATTATGCCTTATTTTGGAAGAAAGTTAGAAACTGGCTACATTGTGGTTTTCAAGGTCTTGAACTATTTATGGGATTGTCTGCAAGTCTCTACATATTACTTGCAGGCTTTAAGTGTTGGATGGGAAATGAAGTAACAGGGCGGCAGGAGAATAATCTTAGTAAGCTCAAGCTGCTTGAATGAAAATATAAAAAGGCAGTTGCTTAATTTGAATTACAGTTACAGAAATCACAAACATCATGCGACTAGCTTTTGCTTTTACTCAATGGTAAAGGCTGATTAAAAATATGCACCATTGGAAGTATTCATGCATTCAAATTTATTTTGAGATTTTTCATTTGTGTAGCAGTCGGATCAGTACAGCAAAGCACCATGAAGTGAACAAAGAGCTCTACAATAAGAAGTGGAATGTGAGAAATCAAGTACTCTGCCCTGATTGAGTACTCTGGTTGCAGTTAATAAATTTACAGATAATATAAGGCAAGTCACTAATCTGTTGTTTAATCTCTGAAATACTTTACTTGAAATCTTGTCCTTGTCATCATCCCAGCTAGATACCCTATTTAACCATGGGACCGGCTGAGCGAGTTTTGCTCAGCTGAGCTATTGATACTGTTCTAAAAATAACTCATATATTAAATAATAATATTTTCAAGAGTTTTGACCGCCTGTTAAATAGGAAAGGTGGAAAAAGCCTGCTTTTTCATTAGTTTATTTTCTATGAATATCTTATCACTATCAATATATCTGCATTGGTGCTATAAGATTTGTAGCAATACCGATACCCTTGATTGTGATATTTGGTTTTTCATGAACAAAGTAAGTTTAGAATGCATGGGTTTTTTTGTTAGAATTCATTTTTCTATGGTATTTTAACCAAATACCTGTGGGCTTTCTTGTTCATAAGAATTGGGGTTTGGATGACCTAGGGTATGATCGGTAAGAGGATGTGACACAGTTCATCACTAAATCACTTGCTCAGATTCAGCCTAGGTGTGATAGTCAGGGGAAGATGGTAACTGCCTGGCAGATGTTGGGTGGCATTTATGATGTGATGTTTGTGCATTCAGTTCCTAGTGGAGAAGTGTTGAAAAACATCATTATTTGTTGGCAGTCAAAACAGAGAGGAGCTGGATAATGAACCAGCATATGGAGTGAAACTGTCTCAGCATTAGACATGGTCCCTTCAGCTCCAGGTTATAGCATACTGATGAAAGCATGGTCCAGATTCACTGAAGCTGTTGTGAGTAAGTCTGAACTCAAAGGGAGTGTTAAAACCCTCAGCTTTGGACCTCTTGGGCGTTGTGCTAGTGCTGACCTGCCTCTTAGCAGCTCTAATTAACTTGGCGACAACACTGTGCAGTACATCTCCTGGTTTGAAGTTGGCTTGCACTTAACCACATCACAGGCAGAATGAGTGTGCAACTGTTTGTGTAGACCTGGCCTGGGAGACCTTCGGGCACTGAAGAGCTGGAAGAAGTTTTAAGTTAAAGTAGAATGCAAGTGGGGCCTCCTAGGAGTTTTGCAGGCATTGAGTGGGAATTGCGTAAGAATCATCTCTGTAGGCTTCTGTTCTAACAGGTGACCAGTGAATTCCAGTTCCTGCTGGCATTGTATTATATATTGGTACACCTGCAACCAGCTAGCCAGAGGGTACAGTTTGGCATTACAAAGTGAGTTTTAGCAACACATACCTCTCTGTCCTTGTTCCTGTCCCCATGTCACAATGTATACTATACCATCCTCTGGGATGGCACAGCTGTTTGTGTGCCATTTTGATCCAGCCCCAAAGAAAAATATATGCTGGGCAGTTTTTCAGTTGAATCAATTCCCTGATCTACTTCATCATCTGGCCGCATGCACAAACTGAGCTAATATGCATTGAAGAGCAGGACAGCACACTGCAGGGACTGAAGTGTGGCAAAACTCAGGCCAACAAGTGCCATAAGCCAGTATTGCTGTTGAACATACTGCAAAGCCAAGCCACACCTCGAGTGAGTCTAGGAAGTGTCTTTATTCTGTACAACACGCAGATTGAACAGATTAGGAAGTGTAAGAAGGATTCACTTCTTGTGTAGGCTTCCCCCAGCTTCTTAGAATCACTTTTGATTCCAGTCTGGTGGCCTCTGTGGGTCAGATCAGTCCTACTGGCTGAATTACTTTATGAATAATAACTACGATAGTTTAAATCTGTGTATTTTTAGAGATAATTTACACTGTCTGCAGTGAACAATGATGTTGTCTTCCATACATGTGGAAGGCACAACAAAACCTGAATGCAGTTCTTTTTTTGCACAGCCTTTTCTATAATAGCACAGTGTATTTTGCCTACTAAACATTAGAAAGAAATGGAGTCAAGTGACTAGTGGGATTATCTCTGCAGAAATACTTTTCCAGAAAAGATAGGCTGCAGTCCGCTGTGTCTTTTCTGAAATAGATGGGGACTGTGCAAACTAGAATGAACTGCACAGGGAGAAACATTGAATAAATTGCAAATCAAATAGAACTGAAGGTACAATCCTTAACATACTTCATAGTGTGAAGTGTCTCAGAAAATCAACCTGTTAAGTACAATACCAGATGGAAACGATTGGTAGAGTTACAAGAAAATCAGACTCATGTCTGTAATGCAGGAGGCTCAATGTGTCTTGATAGGCAGCTTGGAAAACCACAGACCCCATAGCATATATTCCATGGAAGACTTTCTCTCCAAATGGCTTAATGGAAAAAGCAAATATGACCTGTTGTGTTTGTGTAGAGAAGACTATCAAACTCTAATGATTAATTGTCATGGAAAGGACAAAGAGGGGAGTGCTTTCATGTAGACTTCAGAGAGGGAGAATAAAATATTTTGGCTGTGGCAAAAGCAGAAAAAATGTAGTTCACAGAGGATTGTCTTCCCCATCTTATTTCTATCACTGATGCAAAAAGATAAATTAAAAAGCATAGTTCAGTGTTAACATTTTTGCTTTATCCAGCTACCTTTCAGGTAATTTTTAGTCTGAAGAGAAACACTTCCTACAGTCATAAGGCCATGAGTAGGAAGGTTGGATTTTATTGTGGTGGAGATTTGGGACAGGTATCACACTACTGAATTTAGCAAAGTTATTTCATATGCTCATCCTTGTAACTGGGAGCAAAATCCAATCCATAAATGTGAAGATAGGATGAATAACATTTAGAAACTGGAAAGGCTTATTGTGTTTTTTCACAATTTATTTGTTTTCTGTTGTCTAAATGCTATCAAAGAACTGTGCATGTTGCTAACTTAGTAATAATTTCTGAAAAGTTTCACGATAAAGGAGTCTAAACATCAGCACAGCTCTCCTAGAGAAGTTGTGGAATTTCTGTCTCTGGAAATTTTTTGAAACTGAGTTGTACAAAGACCTGAGCCACGTGATCTAACTTTGAGGTTAGCCTGGCCTAGCTTCTGGTTAGAGCAGGTAACCTTTAGAGGTCCCTTCCATCCTGAATTATTCTGACATTCTCCACCGTTATTTTCATTTGTTTCTGAAATGCTGGGAATATTTCCTTAGAGTGGTATTGGCATAGAGTCCTACCACGGAGAAGGTTCTCAGAGCTGCTCGGTACAGTCCTGTGCATGGGCAGATGAAAAAATAGAAAACTAGTGATATGGTATTTGTCATACATCACTATATGGGAATGTCAGGGTGCGTTGCATCAGCATCTTAAAACATGGCTTATATTTTTACTTTGATGACCAGCTAGCTTGCTACCAATGCTGTCAATTCATCAGCCAGAAACCTTAGAGGAAAGGTCCCCTTGTTTCCGATGACCACTCATGGTCATGAAAAAAAGTGTGGTTTATCCTTGTATGTATTTAAAGGAGAAATAAGAAATACTCAAGCCATTAAATAGGGCACTGGAGACAGTGTGTTTGATGTACCGAGTACTGCTTTGCTCATCCATGTGTATGAAAGATGAATCGAAAGCAAAAGTGTTGCTGAAAGAACTACTAGAGTGACCAAGAAGAGCCTTGTTTAGCACAGTGGAACACAAACTAAGACAAATATGGTTCCTCTTGGTGGATGTTCTGGGAGTAAACACTTGGAAAGACAACATTCTGTATATATCCAGTCTGTAGCTCTGTATAAATTGTCCATAAAGAAACATAGCTAGAAATTAGAAGGCAGTTTCCTGCCAACAGGAGATTGAGCTTCTTGAATAATGTCCTACTGCTAGGGCTAAAGACAAAAAAAACCCCAAAGCTCTAACTTGTTTTCCAACCAATCATTTTCTATGACCAGTTTTAAACAAAACTGAATGATACGGGTGCCTTCACTGACAGAGTACTGAATTTCCAACTCTTAACTTGTTTTCCAACTGATCATTTCCTATTATCAGTTTTGAACAAAACTAAATGGTATGGGTGCTTTCACTAACAGAGTACTGGATTTCAGTAGTTCACCAAATCCTTCCTAGTCATATGTTCCATATGGACAAAGTTTCACTGTGAATTGGAGCAGCTTTCTGAGATATTTATAACTAGAAAATGCGTTTGGAAGGATTACCATAACTTTCTGACTGTAGTTTGACTTATGGAAAAATTAATACTGAGTATTTTCACCAAAATCAAGATTTCAGGAGAACTGAAAACATAATCTTGAATTTCACCGGCTTTTTCCTTGTTGTTGAACAGCGTATGAAATTCAGGCTGAAAGTCCAGGCTAAAAGGAGAGATGAGGGAAAGGGGCACGTTTTGATCATAACATTAACCTTTGTTTTTCAGTGCCTCTGCTCTCAACATAATGTGGTGAAACTGTCAAAACATTTTCACAGCATCATCCTTTCCTGTTTGTTTTTTTGGGGGGTTAATAAACTGCTAAGTATACATTTGGTGTTGCTGCTCTTTTTGTTCTTTATATTATAGAAGTGCAGTATTTAACAGTCTAGTAGTAAATACAGTATGCAATTTCTTGGAGGATCCCCAGTTGTACAGCTTTGACAGGACTTCCCTATGTCACCCCTTGGCCCTAGCTGTTGCAGCATGTCCCACTGGTAGGAATAGGATGTGACTCAGGCATTCTTGTCATCAGAAAATGTCAATGGGAAACTAAAAAATGGTTCATACCAAATACTTCCAGCAATTAGCTCATCTCCAGGGGGACAGAAAAGAGAAATGCATAGTATTTGTTAAGTTGACAAGGAACTTGGGAACATATTTCATTCGGTAAGTAAATAGGAAGACTTTGGAAACAGTTTACAGGAGGTGCCAAAGGTTGTAGAATAAGGGCATGGTAAATATGGGCTGTCTCCACTGCATACATCGCTGACTGAAGTGCTTTCTTTAGGTGAAGTTTTCCTTCTCCACCTATCTATTTATTTATTTAACAGCATATGCAAAATCAGTCATTTGCCAATAATAATTTTAACCTAGCTTAGCACATTTTGAAAGAAATTCATGTGTGCAGCACTAAACATTACTGAAATCTTCGGCATTAAATTGCGTGGATCTTGAAGTGCAGACCAGTATGGGGGACACTGAAAGAGCTTCATTCCCAGTAAATCTTGGAATAGGTCAATATATTGGATAGAGTGGGTTATAGTCGGGTAAACACCTGGAGGAGAAAGTGATCAAGGCACATGTGTTTATGTGGACTGTTGATCACTAACATATCACAGGGATGTATCAACTAAGGCTGCCCTTTGATCGTGGCATGAGATGCTGGCCTCAGAGAAGAATCAGGTAAGACTATTGCCATGTTTTACGTCATCAAATCTCTGCACTTTTCCTAACCCGTAAGAAGGAAGACTGTTATCTAGGACTGCTTGCACATTTGATGAATCAAAACGTGAATGTCTTGTCCAAGGTCATACCCAAAACGTATGGCTGAGAGAGGTTCCTCATCTATTACCCTAACTATAAATGCATTTGTCATTTTCCATTGATCCCTTGCCTCATTTACTACACTTCATACAACTTGATCAATGAGTCTTTTCATCCATATTTACTTAGCTACTGAAAGAGGAAGGGGCTTCTGAGCAGCATACATTATCATAAAATGATAAAAATGCATAAAATTCTGTACTCTGGTATATATGTTAGGAGAAGGCAACTTTATATTTGTTCCTTGTCTTTTCAATGCCTGCCTTTAAACCTGCTAGTATCCGTATATGTATTAAAAATACAGGTGGGTGCCTAAAGATTTTTCCTTTGATATTTCTGTGGAGAAAAACAATTAAAAAAAAGCACTGGCCCACTACGGAGTGAACTGTCAGTGAGTCCTTTTGCCACACTCTGTAGCTCTTTTATTGTAAGAAAAAAATATTACTGATTACAACATGAGCATTAAATTAGGATTGTATTTCTGCCACACCTTTGGATTTTACACCAAAAGAACTAAGTAACTCGATGTAAGTCTTCATTTCATGCATGTTTCACTCAAATGTTAGTTGCAGTAGTTTTGTTTTAATAATTTAGTGTCCTCTATTCTGCATATGGAAAATCCCTTTGCTAAATTCTTAGAACTTGACATAATTAGATCCACTGGCTTTTTCTTGGATCTTGGAAAAGTATGTCTGTCATAAGGACTGCATTGTTACTGAAAGTGAAGTTGTGTCTCTTTTCTTCTGAGGAAATGAACTGTTGAAAAACAGGCCATAGGGAGGGTGTGTGGCTTTGTTTTGTTCTGTGTTTCTGTATCTATCTATCTACAAAATGAGACATTCAGAAAAACAATACACTCCGACTGTGAGACAAACCTCTAGGTTGTGAGGAACTGAAAAATGACTCTAAAAAGGAAATGCATTGACTGTTTTTCACTCTGCATGCTGTATATAATAAATGTGTCTTTTCTGGTATATTTAAAGAATGGAATGAATCAGAGCGAGAAATGTTAATAGAGAACTGTACAGGTAGTTTACAAATAACCTCTCTCATCTGTCCTGAGCAACGTCTGTCCTGTCTGCTGGGAGCCCACCCCCACGGGAGGTGGGGGATTCTCTCTGCTGATGCTGAACAGCAGGACTCTCCCACAGGAGATGCATTTGAACTAGGACCAAGTCACTGGTCACCTAATGGTGCATGGCTGAAGTTGTATGTCCTGTATCACATGCTAGACAACACTAGGTGACTCTACACAAAGGGACTTCTTCAGCAAGGGAAGAGAGAAGGGGGTGTGGAGTTACGTAGGACCTCTGTGGTCAGAGCAGTGCCCATATAAACAGTTTACGAGGAAACAGGCATAGCTAAAAGTTAGTTTTCTGTTTGATTCTGTTTAATTTTGTGCGCTTTTAATTCCAGAAACTGAAATTGCTTTGTGCATGAGTTTATAAATATTTAACACATATTTTTAATGAATAAGAAATTGACTTTAAGGGTCAGTAGCAGATTTGGTTATTTTTTCAGGTACTTTTTTTAATTGTTTCTCATTATATTTGTAAATGTAATTTTAAAATCTTTAAAAATAAATTAATATAGGCCATCAGAGAATCATCTCTAATAGATGGCATTCATGAGTGTTTTTCACTTCTAATACACCATTAGACCAGGGTCTCAGAGTTTTTGATGAGTACTAAAGTCTTGCAAGGAAAAGAGATTTCCCAAGATCATACAGTAATTTTATGGAAGATTCAGGAATAGAAAACAGCTCCATGCTTTATCTGCTCTAATCAAATAGTTTTCCAGATGGTAGACTATTTTCCTTAGCAGTCTCTCCAGCTTTTGTATGTTTCCTACAAGAGGCAGTGTACTTAAAAGATCATCCTGTGGAATAGAGTTTTGGAAAAATGATGCTGGGAGCAATCCTTGTTTCTTTGAATAAATTGCCCTAATACATGTATTTCGCTATTTAAATTGTTTATACTATACACATGTTCAAAATAAGACTATTAGTGAAACCAACTGACTGTATTCATTAAAACATCAACAGAGCACTGATGCTGGTGCAAATGATGAAATAAAATCAAAAGGTCTCAGATAAACTTATTACCATCACTCTGATGGCAAAGTGATTGGAAAAATACAGCATTTAAGTTACTTGACAAATTTATGTGCCTAAAGAGATGTGAAGTAAAACCTAGCTATTCTTCATTATATATTGAAGATTGCAGTATTTGTGAATGATACCAGGCATTCACCTGTAAGGCAGCAAGTCCAGTCCTGAAGTCAGGAGTAAGATACCATTACTTTACATGTTTTAATACACTACATGCATACACACGTAGTGCCTTTTCTATGAGCCTTGAAAGGGAAAAGACAAGGATGGAGTAATATGTCTGGAAAAATAAAAGTAAATTTTAAAGTTAACCAGGCTACTCTATCCTATTATCTTAACTCAAACAAGGATCTTATCACTGGCTGTAGCCCAGTTTGGCTTTTTGTGTCTCCTAATATGCCTTCAAGACATTATTACACCTTTAGTTCTGAGGTCCGTAAACCATTACTGTGGGTGCTCATAAATATGCATTTCCTTTACACGTTTGAGTAAGCTGCTATTGCTGTCATTCATTTTTAGTTAAGACCTGTCAGGTGGTGTTTCTGTTGAAGGAAAGAAGTTTGAATTATGGGCGAACTGAAGATATGTAGTTCTTAGGAGTGCCAAAATTATGAGTGAGTTGGAGAGATTATTCCTCACAAGTAATTTTAGGATCCCAAGGGATAATGGTGATGTGTACAAGAGATGTTCCCTTCTCCGCTAATTCCATTAAAAGCCTCCGATTTCTACATTGCTGGAGTGAGACTCCAAAAACCTGCTTTTCCATCTTACATAATCACTTTCACAGTATCCTGTAACATCCACCTCTGCTAAGACTGTCAGTGCATTGACTCCTGGAGTGACAGTGATATATAGGTCTGACAAAGCATCCTTTGCAATATGCTTCATTGAAGTGAGAACTGCAAATGCTGACGGTATTACTGGAAACCTTTTACTTAGGCAGAATTAATAAATTACAAGTTGTATTTTGGGATGGTCTTGTAGTATACAGCTGGTCCAGAATGATATGACTTACTAGTAAGGAATTACTGCATCTTGGCAGACAGCATCCAATTTATTCTCAGTTCTGAGAAAAGCATTATCCACTGCATAAGACACTGAATCAGGAGTTAAGGCATTCAGAATCACGGTTGTGCCATTCTTCTGGTGCCTGACCTCATGCAAGTCTCTTCACCCAGATGTCTTTTCCTCCTTCCCCTACTCTTTCCCTTTGCAAATGTGGCTGTGATCATTCACAGGGTGTCCCCCTCAGCTCTTGCAGCTTCCCTGCTCCTAGGTGAATGCCATGAATCCCATACTTGAACTAAATCCATAAATTTAGTCCGTTACCGACAAGCTCTAGCTCCAGTCCAGGCTTTGTTTGGTTCAGACTTGGGAAGCTTTTCTTTAGGAAGTTGTGACCAGTGGTGAATTAATGGTGAGTCAATGGGAAGCAAAGTATTTTTTTAATCTTGGCAGCAAGGATGCCCAGGGGCTAATGTTAAAAGGGATTTCAGTTCAACAAAGCAGGCATTAGAGAGAAGTGACCCTAGCTTCTCCTGAGCTGCACTGTCTTGAGGCTCTGTCCCTTGTTCAGCATGCAACTTTGTCAATGTTCTTTGTTTACTGTAAGGCTTTTTTTTGTTTTTCATAAAATCAGATACATGATTTAATGCTGGGTGATGTATTAATACAGTTCAAATGCTGCCATCCTGTTGTGTGTGAAAACAGAAAACTGTGAAACTCAGAGACAGATGCGATGTGATATCTGTGATGGAAGTCCTGTACTTTCATAGGGCCTCATCCATTCCCCGAGCTGCTTAGGTTTTCCATGCCAACCCCAAGACCTTCCTGTTCCAGGTGAGGAGAAGTAAGCTGTGGGTGACAGGTTGTGTCGTTCCCTTCCTGGACTCGCTGTCACCATCCCTCCTCTAAGCAAAGTCCCACAGCAGAACGGCTGGTCAAGTTTGACTGGGGAGGTCTGTGGCTCCTGGTAGGGTGCTCATGGAGCAACAGGGGCACAGGAGAAGGAATGACTCCAGATCCATGTGGCGCCACAGTCTCACGGTGACATCCTTCAGTGACAGGCCCCAGTCACCTACCAATGTTGGACACATCAGGTAGTGTGGGGTTAACTACAGCAGAGGGAGAGAGATCCTCCTCTCCTGAAACACCACTGACCCTTTATCCAGAAGGTTTAATATTATTATTACAGTACTTGGTGATGTTGTGGTGCTTATTCAGCAACCACTGTTGTGAATGACTTGATGATGTTGTCTGGCAGTAGCATGATATACACCAGAGTAATTTGGAATAAATTTCAAATTACTGGTATTGAAAACATTTTTCAGGCAGTGGTTGGTTTGGTCCTGTTCATATGCTCAAGAGATGAATCTTATTGCCAGAGACATGGTCTGGAAGAGTTTCTTGCTGGTTCAGATAGTCTAGGGCTACTGAAGGAGTTTTCTTCAGTGGGGAAAGAGGGAAGGGGATATTGCTTTCCTTTTAATCATGATCTTAGAATCATTTATGTGTGTGTTGCTTTGTTTCCTAAAAAAATACCCTGGTAGAGGATCTTTGACTTCTCCCGTGACCTCAGTTGCTCCTCTTCTGTTTAAGGTCAAAAGAAAATAATTTATGTGGGAGAAATTTTGGGCTACATAGTTGCGGGGATAAGAAGAACGGAAAAGATATTTTGTGGAACATCTGTTACATGGATATGGTTTATTGTGGACAACTGAATTGGATGACCTGGTCATCAGTCTCTATATTTTCCTTTATTGTCTTTAAGTACTCTTAGTGGAGAACTATTAGTGTTATTTTCCTACCTTCCTGCCGAAGTACAGGCTAGCTTTTATTGGAGCTAACCTCTAGTAATTATAAAGCCAACATCACAATAACAAGCAAACAGATGGGACATATAATATTCATAAATTATTGAATACAGCTTCCTCATCCTTCACTGTAAGCTCTTCAGGACAGGGACAGACAGTGTCTTGTAAGCACCTACAGTACAACAAGGAGGTAAGAAACAGCCAACGTGATTTGTCAAATCAATTGAATTTTCTTCTCTGACGGAGTAGCAAACCCTATTGATGGGGAAGAGGAAGAGGTGCCATATGCCTTGACCTTGTCAAGCCTTTTTGACAATGTATTCTGGTAAACAAACTAGAGGTGCATGAATATGAAGCTACTGCAAGATGGGTAGCAAACTGGTATGAAAGCTGTTTTTGGTTGTTATTAATGGTTTATGGTCTGTTTGTAAAGGTGTAATGAGGGACCCATAGTGGTCTCTCCTGTACCCAGTATTTTAATTGCAAGTGGAATGATGAATTTAGTTTGCAAATTACACCAGTATGGGAGGCAGTAAAGAGATAAGAGCTTAAGATTAAAATTCAAACTAAATTTGAGAAATTAATGAAATGGCTTGGAAAAATGGAATATGATCCAACAAGGACAAGGGCAAGATTCTTAACTTTGGTATAAATAATCAACCTACAGACCAAATATGGGTAATAAATGCTTAGGCAGGAATTTTGGAGAAAGGGTTTGTAACAGTGAGCAGAGTCACAGGCAGACTGTGATTGAATGTGTAAGGAGAGTATATACATAAAAGATACCAATAAGGCCTCAGATGAAGTGCTGTGTTCAATTTTGTACAAAGATCAGAAAAAAAGTCCAGAGGAGAGCAAGAGGAGCTTAGAAAACAAAGACTGAAGGACTGGGGCTGAAGGAATGGTTCAATCTGCAGAGCAGAAGACTTGACAGATGTAATGGCAGTCATTAAATATATAGAAGAAGAAGGGAATAAATCAGCTGTCTTCCAAGTCTGTGGTGAGTATGACAAAAAGTGATGTGCTAGTAGTTCAATATGGGGGATTTGAGTTAGATATTGGACATGAGGAAAATTTTCATGATAAATCTAGTGAAGCACCAGGGGAAAGCTAGTGAGGCTGTGCCATCTCCATTTTTAAGGACTCATTTTTCAGTGACTGTAGTCCCTGTGTGGAACGTAGTTGCTGGATGAGTCCTCCAGGTCGGTATCTGTGACAATATAATCATCTCTTTCTCTTGTCTTTGCTATTTAGCTTCTATCTGGCAGATCCCCTCCTATTCAGCTTTTACTGCTTAATAGTGAGCTATGAGGACACCTTCAAACGGGATATTTTAAAAAATGTCTGAGGCCTCTAAGGGACAGAGATGGCAAACAGCAGAAGAGCACACTCAGGACTTGCGCAGCTCTTGAACGATGGCGCTGCATGCTACCTCCATCTTCCTAGAAAGCTCTGACCATAAGTCTGTTTCCACTTATTTGCGGGTAAATCACATTTCCCTCAATTTGCAGCCAACAAAGTTAATAAAATCAGCGTAAGCCAAATTGGAGCTGGGCACAGTCTGTCTCAGAAAGGCAGAAAGACTGTGTGCTGTGTGTCCCTCTTACCACGCCTTATGCTGCTTTTTCGCACCTCATCATCAAAGAAATAGTATGATAGTTTCCATTGTCCAAAAATCATCTAATCAAATTTTGAAAAGATAGGGCTTTTAATTGCATTAATGGTGGGTACTTCACTCCTAAGCAGTAGTATTTTTGTTTTGCTTTTCTCATTTTCAGAATTCATACTAAAACATGGTTGTTTAAATGAAAATGCAACTACTAGTAGTTGTTCCATAGCAAAGTATTAAAAATGTGCTCAAAACTACATGTGCGGGTCAATGCAGTTTTCTGAATTTCTTTTTTTAATTGCTTATATAGATTTTTAAAATATTCCTTAAAAGAAGTATCAGAATAGGTGCTAATTTAAGTATGTTCTTAATTACTCATTACAATCAATGTATGTCTAATGCAGATTTTAAATGTAAAGCATTTCTTTAATGAAATGCTGCTTTTCATGGCAACTCATAGCAAATTCTGAGGGATTTTCTAAGGGATTCTAAGGGGTATTACCAGACTTCTGTTTTGGAATCAGGGAGAGACAGCAATAATTAAATGGATATATTTTGGTATACTTAAGAATGCTTTATATTTTGTTGGGTTTTTTTTAATCTTGCATGCAGCATAAAAGGAAGTTACTCCTTTTAATGCATCCTTCTTGGTGGCTTAAAGCTGAAATATAGTTGCTTGAAAATTAATTTACCCCTCATGAATGACTGGTTGGATTATCTTTGTAGCATTAAATGTCAACCCTGAGCTCAGAGCACATTGTGTCTACGGTAAAAAGTTGTCCCTGAGCACTTAATGTTGTGTTAAATGATGATGTGTCCTTTGCAAATGTATTATTAGTGTCAAGCTGTTCCGTCTCTCAAGATTGAAAAATGGTCAGTGATTTGAGCTGCCATTAAACCTGAATAAAATGGAGAGAGGCTGTGGGGGGTTTTCATGCCTTTTCTGAGTACAGACATACTCTTGAGTAGGTATAAGACATATCAAAATGTTTCTGTTAGCCTAAGATTCAAAAAACTCCATTTGGAATCACAGCAATTGAAAATAAGAAAATCTTACTTTTGCTTCTCGGGAAAACAATTATCATTGAATATGTCTCTGTGACACTAAGAGCACAAAAAACAATAATAAATACTTGAGAGTTTGGTCTTGTTTCTGTAGATGTGAGCTAGAGTTCTGTCACCGATTCTCAAACATAGGTTATAATGCTGTTACTGATGTGTGTATTGCTGTCTGATTTTAACTGAAGTTAGGCCTGAAATTCCTGTAGAATTTTGTTTCCCTGAGGTTCCTCTAACATCCTAAATAAATAGTTGTTTCCAGTTTTAGAGTTACAGCATTATGGACGAGGCATGCAAGTTTAAGATGTGTTGCGTGTGAGTAGACTTTCACATAGTTTCACTGGATTGAAATTCTGTTACTCAATGAATATACAGTGACTAGTTTAAAATCTCTGAAAGATATTTAATCGTCTACTTCTGTACACCCACCTTAGAAGACAGGTGCCTAGGTACCTTTATGGATGTGGGTGTTGTTACAAAGCACTTGTGAAAACATTTCTTTCCCCATGCCAGACACCTGACTTGCTGGAATTAATAAAGGCACTTAAGGAAAAATTCTCCTGCTGTGTATGAGATGATAGAGCCCAGTTTTGAGGAGTCCCAGGGCACATAGGAAAAAACCCCCACCTTATATTCCCTCCTATTAAAAAGCAAACTACTGTAAAGTTATGGAATTGTTAAAGGTACAAACTGATTTGAACTTCTTAGTCCATTGACTTGCTGCTTACAGATCCTATTGAATTCCTGTGGTGCACCTTAGTTACATTACTATAGTTACATTAAGGTATTTCAGACAATGAGATTTTATGGCCAAATTCTCCCTGAGTTGTCAGCCATTTAGCTGGTTCCAGGGAATTGTTCCCTGATGATTGGAAAAAGATAAATGCCGTGCCCATCTTCAAGAAAACTAGGAGGACATGGACATACTAGAGTGAGTCCAGTGAAGGGCCAAGATGACCATCTAGAGCACAGGATGTTCAAGGAGAGGCTGAGAGAGCTGGTTTGTTCAGCTCTAAGAAGAGAAGGCTCAGCTGAGATGTTATTGCAGTCTACAAATATTTAATAGGAGGCTACAGACAGGGTGAAGCCTGAGTTTTCTCAAAGGTGCACAATGGTAGGACAAGAGGCAAGTTAGAACATGGAAATTCCAACTACGTAGGAGAAAAATGGTTTTACCAGAAGGATGGTCAAATCTTGGAAACGGTTGCTCAGAGATGTTGTGGAATCTCCACCTTTGGAAATACTCAAAACTCAACTAGACAAGCTCAGCTAGACTAGCTCCATGAGCAACTGGAGCTAACTTTCAGGTTGGATCCAGTTTAGAAGTTGGCTCTGTTCTGAGTGGAGGTTTGGACCAGATGACCTCCAGAAATTCCTCCTAACCTAAACTGTCCTATGAGACTGTAGCTTAAAGCCCTAGGGACCATAGCTGGTACACAGGAACGGTTCTGAAGAAGCAGTGTGATAATTCTGGTACATCTTCACAACAGTGGGCCTGTAGTACAGACATAACTGACTGGCTTGGGAACCACCATGGCATAGCTGAGCAAGGGTGGAATTCAAGCTGTGATTTTAGATGCATTTTACAGTCCCTTCCTGGGTCTGTGATGTTCTCTCTAGAGTACTAGTAATACTTAGGATAATTACTTCAAAGGTAATTCGGCCATGTCTGCAAATCTCCAGAGTGTCCAGATAAAATCATGTAGGAAAACGGATCTCCTTCTCCACTTGTCCTTTAGACTGAGTTTCCTTGGCTCAGATTCATTTTGCTTAACCTTAGAGGTGAAACCAACCAACCTGGCTTGGGTGCTGAACATCTCTAGGCTCTCTCTGTTGTTGATGACAGTAAAATAAGCACTGCCAGGGAGCACTTTAGGCTGTCCTAGACTGCTGTCACTCACTTTTTGGAAAAGTCTGTCTGTGGGAAGTAAAGAGAGACCTAAACAAGCAATCACCTAAAACTGAAGTCAGGTGTAATGGCTGTGACCTTCTATGTCTTGCATGTAAGGAGGTTATGGAAGATAATGTGACTGAGCCTTCCTCCATCTTGGACCTTTGCCCCTGCCAGCGAGATCTAACTTTTCCCTTCCCCCTGTTACAGCAGGGAAAAGGAAGGGATGCTCAAAGTCAGACTGTGGAAGCCCTGAAAAGACCAGAGGACCACTTTCTTGTTCTGCGTTTGTTCTGTGGGAGTTTGTGGAGGGTTCCTGGAACCTTTGCTAATTCAGATCAATAGTGACACTAAGAACATTGATTTCAGCTTAACTAGGTGTGTGATTTCACACTTCAAGTTTGACAGTAAAGCTTGCCACAGTCTGTCTCTAGTTTCTAATTAGCTATGTATGCATTTTAGTATGGGTTTCACCATCAGTTACATTAATGTACTTTAGTTAAACTACTACTGGTAACTAAAATTTACCCCATAGTTGTAGTTTTATTACACCTTAAACGATACTTTAACATAAGAAATGGATTGCTACTGTATGGAAAATGTCTTACTAAGTTTTGATTATGACTGTAATACCAGCACAGGAAGATTCAGGACAGCAGTTAGTTGGTTGTTACAAATTATAGTGAAAGTGTTGAAAGGAATTTTAAATCTGTAATGTTGATTAGCAAATTTTACTATCTGTCAGGTTTTTTGGCATGCTGTAAATAACTCATCTTCAAATAATTTGTCTGAGTAATTAAATTTAGATTGCACATTTCTCATTTCAAATATTTTGACTCTTATCTATTTGCTTTTCCATTGTGGCTTAATTGGTGTGGTCTATATAAACGGACAATAAATTTATATACCTTTGTTATAAAGATCAGTCAGTGAATAGAACTTGGTATTCATCCCAGACAGAATTATGGTTGAATGTATTTGCAAGATTAAAGCACTGAATTTATTTTTTTCTAATTAAAGGCAATTAAAGATTTGCAGACACAAATAAAAGACAATGAATTGAGGAATAAGTGTAGGAGCAAGTCCATTTGCAGGTGAAAAGAAGTGCCTTTGAAGCAGAACCAGCTGTATTTTCATTGAAAGAATAACAGTTTAGGAAGCTTTTCTGCATGTGCTTGCTTGATAGCATAATGTACTCATAAGCAGCTTACGCAGTACAGTATTCAGAAAATAGCAGTGCATTAATTTTTAAAGTAACAAATGCAGGCAAAGAGCAATGCTGCCACATGATGATAATGAAGGTGGATATTGTAAAGTCTACTGAGAGAAAAGAAAGCAGGGAGCTCCCGAAATGTGAACATTTATAAAACAATAACTAGATATTCATATGATAATAAGCTTGGACAGCAGCATCAACAAAGGCCAAAGATGCAGTCCTGTTTCTGCTTAAGCCTGATGAATTGAAAAGCAGAGAGGCAGTCTTTAGTCTGTTATTCAATTCCAGTAATGAGCTATTGTTAGAATGAAAGAGTAAATATCTAGAAGGGTTGGGAATCTAATTTTTCTTCTCATGAAGTTATTCTATAGATTTGTTCAGGTTGTATCTTAAATGGCAGCATCTTTAAACACAACCTTAAATGTAGTCAGTTTTCTTAAATATAGTGCTCAGCATGTTGCATTCTCAGTTATGTGTATAACAGAGTTTGTTACGTATACTACCTGGTAATGTCACAGTATTTCTGTAGACTGAAAAAAAAAATGGTTACTCAGAACTTAGTGAACTAGCTCATATGTATTATTTAGTTTAAGTTTTGCATTAATCATGGTGTCATTGGGGGTTTAGTTAAAAAGAATACTGAATATACAAGAACAGGTCATCTCTAATCTGTTATTAAAATTATTGAACAGAATATATATGGGATCTCAATTTCCCTTGTGAGTAGAGATGAATCACAAAAATTCTTGTGAAATCCATAGATTTTTAATCCTAGATACATGAGGATAAATGAACTCATGTTGCATATTGTATGAATCCCTAATATTCGCTCTGAGGGAAACACTGGCATATTTCATAATACAGCTGTGTTTAGTAGCTCAAACAGTCCCTATATTTCATCCTTATCTTCACCCTTTTCTAATCCTACAGCTAGTAGAATAGTCTTCATTTCTACCTGTGGAAAGTTTTCCAAGCAGGATCTGTAAACATGGCACAACTCAGTTCAGCAACTACTGAGGTCACTTTGCCACCAAAGAAGTGGAAAAAACTGTGCAAGAAGGATGGAAGGAAGGGACAGGATGAAAGGTGAGCTCTGGAGAGCTTCTGAAGGGCAAAGGCAACTTCATTCACTGAAATGGAAAGGTGGATGATCTTTGCACCTAGTCTTAGGAGGGACTGGCAGGAGGCAGGATAAGCAGAGATGATGGCTGTAGTCAGTAAGAAAAGTTGCCTCATCACGGACTAGTTCTTTGGCCTTAAAAATGGAAATAAAGTGATAGACTTGGGAAAAGTTGTAAAGAAACAAGTGGCAAATTTGTAAAAAAAAAAAAATAGAAATTGTGGTAGTTATAAAAAAAGTTAAGGAAAGCTGATGCTGGAGTTTGAGAGAAGAGATGAGATGACAAATTGATAACAATAATGAGAAGCAGAAGAGGAAAGGATTTTGTGTAAGTAATACAAAAAGTAAGATTTGGTCTGGAAATTTTCCAATTCTATCTTTTTGACTTCTTCTTCCCCTTGTACGTTCCCTCAGGAAAACTCAGTGTCTTGAATAGACATTGGGTAAAGCAGACAAATGGGACTTTGTCTGATAAGTCCGTCTTAAATGGCTTTGACGGTCACTTTCTGGGAAGAAGAAACAGCTTAAGCTGATGACTCTGACAGATAAGTGTACAAGAAGGCTTGCAGGATAAGTGAGATAAAACTAGAAGACACTGGGAGTGTGAATATACGTATTCCAACTGGTTGAATTTGCAGGCCCAAAAGAACATAGGGAGCCTGTATTATTTATTTCTGCTTGTTTTCCAGGTGGTAATGATCAGTATTCACGTGGTAGGGGCTTTGCATTTCATAGTTCTTTATATTTCTGTAGTGCAGATGTCTTTCCCAAGGCCTCAGAAAGTTCAGATGTTTTAAGAGTTTTTAGTACAATTGCTGAATCTGTTTTTCATTACAAAGAACTCCACAGATGCCCTTTTTAAACTTTTGCACTTGGTGGACTCAGGCTGTTTCCCTACCATTTTTTTTTTCTTTTGGCTATCACATTTAGCAAGGAGAGTAGTAAATTAATGGCAGGTGCATAGATTTGGAGAACTACCAGCTCTAGAGTCATTATTAAAATAGCCTATTTGTTATATAGGGGGGTTAGTTGTTCATATCAGATTTAATATAAATCTGGAAGTATTTTCTAGATAAGTAGAATCCAGTCTTAGCCATAACCACCATACTGGAATAAACAGCAGCAGAGTGGCTGAAACCAAGGGTAAGAATACCAATAAGCTTTCCCTTTTCTAGGAATAGACTTGATCCTGCTGATAGATGTAGTCCATAGATTGAGTCTCCTGTGCAATCTTTACCCCTGCCTGTGTCACCTTCACAGTTGGAGAGCACGAGGGAGGATGGGCAATTGGAGGAAGAGGAGGTGGGTTTCAGTAGCTGACTTGTTTCCCATTCCTAATGGGCCTTACCACGCTTTCTAGTTTTCATTATCTAATGCTGCTGCATCACTGGAAGGGAAACCTCTGACTGTCCTGCTTTATTTACCCCAGATGGAAGAGCAGCAAACCTGAATTACGAGAACTGAAACTGAACTTAGCCCTTATCAGTTATATACTTCTAAAAGAAGGTATTTTTCATGCTTAAACATCTCAGATGGATAAATTTCTGTAGTTTGTTTGCAAGTAAGTAAGAACAGCTGCATCACTTTATTGAGAGTTGGCTCCCAATAAACAAACAAAAAAATTCAAGGCTGAGGTACCTCTATGCCAAATTTCAGCCTGGAGTGAATTTTTATAAGTTATAAAGGCCTGCCATTTATAATGGAAATTTTGACAGCTCTTTAACTATTTCATAGAAAAAGTATGACTGCAATACTTTAGGGAGAAGAAACACATTCTCTTTCTGGCTGGCTTCATCTCATGACTTAGCCATTTTGGTGGTTCCTGCGATTCTTTCCCTAACTGTTCAAAAAAATTACCGTACTCCTGATGCATCTTATTATCAGATATCATTGGCTTCTGAAAAATAATGCTGCAGTGGTCCTGTCCTGCAAATGAGATACATTGACTGGATGAATATATTGGAGCATCAGACATAAATAGTTGTTCTGTCATCTTTTCTTCACTCCGTCCCCTAAGAAGATTCCTTGGATATATGCTTTTTTTTTTTTTCCCCCAATAGACATGTTTTAAGTTATTTTTCCTTTTGTCATTGAGTATTTTCTCAGTTCTTTCAGGTCTTCTATGAATAATGTCTGATCAAAAGATAATATGGAGACCTTCACAATATATAATCCCTAGGGTTGAGGAGAGATTATACAATGACTGTGAGTTCAGCATCCACAAATGCGACAGAGAGGAGCTCCGTATTGAATGTGAGCAGAGTAATAGAGTAGACAAAGACACAGGTGTGTTTCCATGAATCCAGTATATCACTGGAGAAGACCTTTCTTTTCCAATTCACGTTTCAGAATTTCACCACTGTGCTATAATACCCTAGTTTTGAAGCTGACCATAAAATGAGAAGATTGCACTGTTATGAATATAGGATCACGTCTGGTTGAGCAAATGGGGGTGTTGCATACACAAAATTACTGGGCACAGTTTTAAAGGAAAGGTTAAATCATTTGAATATAACAATAATGAAAGCTAATGTACAACTAGGTAAAATCAGTGGTTTAAAAATGGCCAAACACTTCTGCTTTAGGCATTGTAGCTCAGTTTTGGAAATAGGCAAAAAGGACAAAGAGGCATGTGTGCATTAGAGGGGGAAAATGGAAAGGACTTTTTTGAAAAGCCAAAGTGGTTCTACTGAGATTCTACCCCTCCGGGCAGTTTCTTCACAGATTCCTCTTTTCCTTCTCCTTCTTTTGTGACCTTGACTTTACCTTGACTTCTGTTGACTTAAAGAAGCTATGGTCAATAGTACGTAGTACAGCAGTAATAGGCCCTTCAGACAGCAAAAACATCCCTGAGAGATATCACGTGGTTTATGCTTTATTATTAAGTTGAGATAAATGATTTATGCCGTTTCTAAGTACTTGCATGTCCTCCTCTGTAGTCAGTTCATATGGACTCACAGTAATCAAGTACTTGGGTGCACTCTTTGTGGCTGCAAGTGATAGTCCTTTTAACTTTTAAAAAGTCCGTGTAAGGCACTTCTAGAAGATTCTGTGTAACATATTTCTACAAGCAGATGGTGTGAAGCAGTGGTTTTATTAGCACTTACTTGGACTGACCTGCATGTCTCTGAGTTCTGATACTTGCAAATAATGTTCCAGTTCAGAATGATGAAACATTTACACTCAACGTAATGTCCTCTATTATACATTTATATGTGCATCAGAGATGACTAACCAACAAAAATTATAGTGAAAATTTTGTTTTGATTGAAATGTGAGGGAAAAACGTCATCCACCTTTAATCTACTTATTTGCTGTCTGATGCTTACTGAACAATGTAATAAACATTGTACTACTGGATGGCTATCCACACATGTATTTTGATGTCCCTCTAGAGTAATAGGTTCTACGCTGATTTGTCAGCTCTTGCTTGTTGCTATCATTGTGTTAAGGACTGTTGTTCCACGGATCGAGCCCCTGTGTTACAGAGCAGCTCCTGTTTGAAGTGCTGGACTGCGAGATGTTTTCAAATGTTAGATCTGACTTTTCAACTGAAATAATTGCTGACATTCTTTATATTCTTTTTGCATCATTTTCATTAAATGTACTTTTCTACTCTAGGAAAACAAGATTATAAGAAAACCAGGCCTATGTTAAGAGCTACAAGATTAAAAGCAGAGGCCAAGAAAACTGCACTAGGCGTAAAGGTAGAGATCTGTTTGATACCGTATACCACCTTTGTGTATATGTTGTTTCTTTTCCCCATAGATGTACTGTGTGAATATTGATTTCTGAGAGATATTGTTTATGACACTTCAAAATCTAAGTGGAATGCCAGAATCTAAAATATTTATGATGGATTGCTTTTACTTAACCCTAAAATAACTAGAATAGTTGAAACACTAAAAGATTTTAAGTAGTCCATGTCCTTGTTATGATGCATACTTACTTTAAGGTCAATAAAGTACCGTATGCATAGAAAACTGATCTTTTCAGGGAGCCTCTCAACACACAGAACAAATGCTTTAACGATTTCATATAGTTATAAAAATTCCAATAAACATCTTCCTTCTTCCTCTTCCTATCCTATACCCAGGAGTAATTTAAAGACTGGGTTTGTTAAGTATTATAAATTTCAGCATTATTGTCTCAGACTGTGTCCTTGTGTACTGCCTCTGTCTTGGAAAAAGAAGGCTTAAGTAACAGCAAAACACATGGAAAGGTACTGAACTTTATTTTGGAAATGTCCGTTTTTCAGGCAGGTATGAAGTATAATAATGACTATTTGATCATGGCTGTGAATGTGAACAAGGAGGACAATATTTTGTGCTATCTACTACCCAGTGTATCATCAAAATGGGATTTATCTGACTGCACATTGTTTATTTAAGCTGCATCCAGTATTTTTCCCTCAAACTTATTTTTGAATCAAATTGATACACAATTAGCTTAGCAGCAAGGGTAAAAACCAAGCAAAATAAAAAAGTGGATCAAATACCTGGGTATTCTAGTGAAAGAAACTTCAGAGATGTTAAAAGGAGAACATTTTCTTGTTTCTGGCAGATGAGAAATCAATTTTTTCAAGTTATAGCTTATAGCAAATGCCAAGGTATTACTACCAAGCTGTAACAGCTGTTGAGCTGCCAGATGATGTATTTGGTTGTCTTCCAGAATTTGCTATTATAATCACGAAACAGTGCTTTCTTTTTGCTCCTGATTGCTGATCTCGATCAAGCATTACCGTGCGATGCAGTATGTTTTCACAACATAATCTCCTCAGTTAGTGCTGTGTGTCAGGTTTTAATGAGAAAAAGTAGATTGCCTTTTTTGTTTAAAGGACAGATTATTAACCTTTTGAGTTCAATGTTTTTTCCTTCCTTTCTTATTAAATTTTACTTTTTCTTTCCATTTTACTTTCGATGACATGACCTTTTAAAAGTGATGTTCTACTTGGGACTTTTACTGTACAGCTTAGTTCTTTTAATACGTGCAAGTCTTTTGCATGTCTTTCACAAGTGAGAAAAATATGAGCCTTGGTCCTTCAAAACTTGGGGTTTTTTTCTCTGTTTTCTTAAGTAAGTCTTAAAAATGAGGGAGAATAAGAAAGCATATGTGTAATCATATGTATAATGAAGAATCAAGTACTAGTGAGTAAAGAAATCAAGAACAGTTTATTTTGTACAAATATGTTCCTGCATGTTACAGCAGAACACCAGCCGACTTCTAGGTAAGAATTAGTTTTGCCTTCAAGGCACACATGTGCTCTCCAGGTCATGGCATGTTGTGTTTCCGGGGTTCTGCTAGGTGCAGTACGTAATGTCTCAGGTTTGCAATTCTGCCTCGGCCTTTAAAAAAAAAAAAAGTAAGTAAGTCTTTAAAATACTGTCTTCCGGCTGTAACATGTTTTGCATGCCTGGACCTTAAAATATGACTCTGGATCATCCCCAAACACATCACAGTCATTTGCTTTGCTTCCTAATTGCTGAGAAAACCTGACACAGCTGAAGCAAAAGAGAAGGTAAGTTGGGCACTTTTCCCTCTGGGAATATGCTTGTGGGGGAAGGAAAGCAGGGCCTTTGTATGCATCCTTCTCGCTGAGCCTGCTTAATGCCAGCAAGCTCAGGTTTACTAAATGTTACAATACTTCCACCAGAAAATGGGCGATCCCTGTAGAATAAAACTGCCCTTCTACTGACAGACCCTGCAGCGCTCAGCACGGAAGCGAGGAATATTTAATGTCTTGGGGTAAACTTGCACCTCTTCCTGTCTCACAGTGACAACTCTTCACCCTGCTCAATCCCTCCAGTTCAGCAGAGCTTCACCATGGGCAGTGGATGCACCTGGAGTGTCTGCAGGGAAATAGCCCTCCCTACCCCAGGAGAGACTGCTTAGTTGTGAAGCCTCGTGACCTCTCCCCCTCTCTCAGGCAGGGCTTGTTTTGCTTAGTCCGTTGTTAAGTTCCTCCAGCTGTCCAAGAGCGATCTTCTTACGTTCATCCTCCACACCTATCCCAGATACTCCTCTGTTGTCTTCTGCATAAATTTTGAAATAAGAATTTCTTGAAGTCTCCTGCTTAGTGTGACAGCAGGGTGTTAAACCACTCCTCATGTCTGTGGCTGTCAGAGAGTCAGCAGAGTCAGGTCACATCAGGTTATATACGTTTGTGAAACTGTTTGGAGGCTTGAGTGTGCATTCCTTTAATTATTTCCTAATATTCAGAGCTTTTGAGTGTGCCTGAGCTCCTCCTTTGGGAAGGTATTGTCACAGTTGTCACTTCTTACTAGCAAAGTTTTCTGATGGTGATAAGCGACATGATTCACCTTCCAATGGCTGGGATTTTAGTCTTTTTATATGATGTAGGCCCTGATTCTGTGCCGTGACAGTTGATTAACTTCAGTTTGTGTTGAGGAAAAAAAAAGTGGTGTGCCTACAGTTCAATGTAGGAAGTAGGCAGCACTTTAAATAGAAGTGTCCGAAGTTCTTGTAAATCTTTGAGAAAACATGTACATATGTGTACTTACCATATATTTTATTTGTTTATGCAGGTTTCAGTACCTGATGCAGTATGCAGCATTTCAAAATATACTAACATTTTCTTATAAAACGCTAAGTTGCAGTTAATAAAAATATTGTAGAGGAATGATATCCTCATACATGTAAAAGTACAAGCTGTCTGGGAAAGAGGAGTATTTTTATAATTCTGTGAAATATCTAACACAATAAGTACCATACTGCCACTTAAAACGATAGGACTTTTAGTGCTTATTGATACCTCTAGAGTTGTTTTGCATTAGTGTCCTGAAAAGCTTATATTCCTGGCTGTAAACTTGGCGTAGCATTTGGGGGGGGTGACGGGACCCAACCAAAAAAACCCAAGAGGAATGGAAAATAGCGAAGGATTTTAGTCCTTAATTTCTACGAAGTAATGAAATTCAACTGTTGTGTATTTCACCATGAGAGCTGACAACATTCGCTTAAAAAGAAAGGCCCTATAAATGACATAAAACTTTTCAGAACCAATCCCCTGGAGATCCTTCACATTTCATCGCTGGCATACTAATTAGCTTGTCTTGTCAAACTTTGATTGCCTTGTCATTTTAATGTAAGGTTTAAAGTAACAAAGTTTCTTTCAGTCACTGGCATTTAGTATTTTTTAATTTCCCCAATGAGAGATTTTATCTATGTTGATAATGTCAGAGAAGCAGCTAAGCACTAATAACTATCAAAAGTTAATTCAAGCAGGGTGACCATGCTAGTATCTGGTGTGTGATATTTGCTCTTTAAACGTGTTTAAATACTGTAGCAGAGCTATTGTGCTGGCTCTGTTTGTATATGTGACACCAATGCAGACAGTGCCAAAATATATGGTGTCTCTTGGAAAAGCAGGACCCCTGCTTGAGAAACAACTCGGAGAGAAAGCAGTATGCTGTATGGTGTTTGGATAAGACAAAATTCTTTGTAGCAGTACCAAAAAGGGAGCCTCTGAACCTTCTCTGTGTGGTTGTTTTGTTGTGCCCCCGCAAGGTGCTTGTGCTGGTGGAAGCCCAACTGCTCGTCCTTACCAGGTGGAGCAGCAAGGGGTCTGCACCATTGGTGCTAACTTTGCTCTCAGTGGGTAAGGAAGAGGTGCCAGCAGCAGGGTGGCAAGGAGAAAACTATTTGAGGAATGTGGAAGCTCAGCACCAGATAGCTGGGGTTTGGTATGCAGAGGCCAAAAGTAATGGGAATTCTTGGGGAGGGATTTTTTTCACAGGCTGCAAGAATGAATTGGTGGTCTGTGGGCTAGATGATGTTTTCTCTGTTGTTGAAAGGTAGACATGAATCTGAACAGTAGTATTTTACAACCAGTTGCAAAGACATAATTGACTGCAGAATACCACTCCACAGAGAATTATTAGCAATGTAGTACATCGATTGAGCTAAGAAAAAAATGTTTTCTAGAAAAGTGAGAGCTTACTGTCTGTCATTCTTTTGCATATCTACTTAATCTATTGTGTAGCTAGCTAGCTCACTATCAAGAGTTTATCTCATCTGGAACAAGTTATGTATGAATAGATAACAAGACATTCCTAGTGTATTTTGGCAAAGGGTATTCTCTGATTTCACGCTGTTCATAATCTGCTAAGTTAGTGAACTACATTTGCCAAGATAATTTGGGAATATAGTTTCATAGCTTTGCAGAAATTAAGGCCACAAGGGACTAGTAGATCATTTGATATGGCCTTCTATGTGTTACAGATCATAAAATTTCATACAAATACTTTCTGGGAAGTCCAAGCACTTTATAACGGCCAAAATACTGGGTCTTCAAACCAGCTTATGTGCCTCACATAAAAAGCAGGGCAACTTAATGTGCCACCAGTGAACAAAGTGTGATATTCCCAGTGATCCCAGTAGTCAGACTTTGATCCCTACCTTGAAATGGGAGGGGGAAAAGTCCATACAAAGAGAAAAACAAAATCAGATTGCTCCCATCTGACCCTGGCCTGACCTGTCCATGTAAGTACAGTAATTGTGGTGGTTTGAGTGTGTTAACAATATGCACCAAGCAGGAATTTAGGAGGATTTTCTGTACCATCTCGGAGCAGTAGTCCAGCAGTCCAGTAGACTTTGGTCTCTACTTATGACTGGTCTCTACTTATGACCAGTCTCTAACACTTCAAAGGATAGTTGATAACAACAAAACCTCAAATCCCAGAAATGAAATCAATACAGTTGGAGGAAAACTTCCTGAAAAAGAAGGAAACTTCTTTTGAGCCTATATAGAAAAGTCTGAAGCATTGAGGCATGAGGTGCCATTCATTTTAACAGTCTAGTACTTCAGGGGTTTGGAATATAGCACTGACCATGTAAGTAATCCCAGTATTCCCAGGGCCCTGAAGGAGGGACGCAGTCTGGAGGGCTGAGTTCACCAACTCCAAGGCTGGTAGCCAGGACTTCCTTTTCACACAAGCCCAAGTTGAAGTATTCTTCCCAGTAGCTAAATAAAAATGCACTTTTTTTGAGACATCTGACCATAAAAGACTCACAGCCGTGGAAGTCCTTATTTTCCCCAAGAGGTAACTGGAATGTTAGTCATTCATGCTCCTAGGAAAGGGCATATTATTTCAAGACTGAGCTTATCTAACCACAGCTGGACCTTGAGAGGTTCTTGTAAACAAGATAGAAGGACCCCACACTTTGAAGCACCTTACTTAAATACAGGTGTATGGCATATATAGTTATATGCTGTAACCAAACTACGTCTCATTCTTCTCTATGATAAAATAAATACCAATAATCTCCCTACTGGAAATCCCAACACCTTTGCACATCCAGAGATCAGACTGAGGGAGCAGTTACCCCTTAAATCCAAAGACCTTTTTAGAGTTACAGTTTTTCAAGGCAGAGTCCTCCACTTTGTAAGTGCTGTCTACATCTTTGATACCTGTATATATTATCTTGCATTTAGCTATATTAAAATGAATTCTGTTGCTTTGTGATCACACAGCCAGGCCTTTTAGATGACTCTGTGATAGTAGCTTGTGCTCATTATTTGAGACAATAATGATCTTTGTTCCATCTGAAATTTTTACCATAAAAAATCTTTAGCATAAAAATTACTGATAAAAGTTATTAAATTACTCTTGTTACCTCGTATTAGATGTAGAATGTCCTGCAGTAAGGGCAGTAAACATCCATTTTTAAATGTGATTTTGTTGAAACTCTGAAAAATGGTCACAGTGAATGTCCAGGTAGAGTCTTCCAGTTAGAAATTATATGGGCTAAAAAGGTTGATTGTCAAGTCCATGAATGTTTGTTTTATTTCTACAGGTATCCTTAGTCAGCATGATTTTCTTTTCATCTCTTTTCAGAAATAGCTAGGGATAGTTTAGCATTTCAAAGACAGCCATTTGTAGTACTCTTTCACTTAGTTTTAAGCTGGTTTCAGATAAAAAAGGTACAATTCTCTTTGGAGGACAATAAAAAATATGTTAAAAAATTTCCTGAAATTGTGACATTTCTCTATATGTGTAGGATATGATGCTGCCAGATTTCTGTTATTATAACCAACATTTTTTCCTCAGCCCTATTTTTTCATCTCCTGATTAATCTTGTTTAGATCCCAGCTCTGCAACTTGTTCCATCAGGGTGAATCTGAGGACATTATCCAAGTATTTTGCAATGAGAGACATAAAACTGACAAAAAATGATAGGAGAATTAAATCTACATTACGGTGTAATGGCATGTGTTTCCTTTATGGAAAAGTTTCTGAAAAACTTAAGCAAGCTGAAATCAGTAGGGTTCTACAGACATTATTCTAAATATAAGGGACTATAATAGAAAACTCAGTTCCTTTTAAAGGCTTCTTTGACTGTACCTTGGGATTTGAGAGCAGGGATGTTATTTCCTAGCATTCTGTACCATGTTGAAAAAAAAGGAGAAGCAGCCCTGTGATCATTTTAAGTTTATTTCTATAGGACTTTTTCTATATTGGTTAATTATTCATGGTGAAATCCTCTGAGTAAATGGATTTCACAGAAGGATGATGGGGATGATCCATAAAGTGTAAGAGAAAGGGAGCTATATATGCCGAGCGAGGAGTATTTTAACATTTCATTTCTATGCATGGCTTAAAATACAAATAGCAAAGCATGATAAGTATAAAACAAATTAAAATGACAATATATACTGTTGTTGCAAAGACAGTATAGTGGTGTAGCATCTCATTTGCTATTTACATTGCAAAATTTATGTTTCTAAAAGTTCATAAACTGGATGCAGTTCTTAAGAGACTGCATATCCCTAGCTGAGAGCCAGGTGTCCTTTGTTAGGCCGTTTATTTTAGATTTTTGTTACTCTGCCGTCTTCAGTAACTCAAAATTAAGGTTCTTGAATAATTCTCAAACCTGGAATTTCAATAAGGCTTTTCATTCTCAGGGTTAATAAATACTGATCCAGCCACCCAGTTCCTAATGCCTGTGTAAGGAAAGTAGCATTGTTATCTCAGTGCTATTCACTGTAAAACTTAGGCGGAGGAATTGAAGAACTACTCCCATCAAAGCTGTTACTGAGCAGCCCGAGAATAAAAATCAAGATTTTCCCAGTTCCACTTCCTAGAAAACAAATCTTTAATGCAAACATTCCCTCAAATTTTGCTGCTGCCGCCACAGTGTTTCCTAAGGGAGACTGGGGAGAAGGGAGAGGAAAGGTGAAGCTATTGTAAAGCAGGAAACGTGGCAAGCGTGGCATCCAAACAAGGGAAAAAACTTTTTAATACTGGAATGAATTTGCTCTCTGTGTCAAGTGTGAACGGTGCCTGCACTGTACGGTTTTGTTGTCCACTCTCCTGAGCAGATGGAGCTTGCAGTTGTATGTCACTTGTTTATTACATCCTCTTAAGATTAGTAGCTGTGTGGCCAGATGGGTCTGGGAGCACAGCTGTGGATACAAGGAAATAAATGAAACCTGTCTGATGCTGCCATGCCCTTTTGTGAGATACTGACGTGTTGCAACTGCAACAAAGCAAAAATCACTTTCCTTTAATATATTAGTGAATTAGATGCACTTTCTTTCTTTTAATCAAATCGTATGAAATCAGGAGGATGAGTTTCAGGGGATGATATAATTCTAAGAGGAAAACGTAGTTGAAATCTGTAGCAAACAGTCTCAGCAAATTTACAGGAGCAATTTTAATGTGGTAAAATAAAGTACATCTCAATTAATCATCCATATAAAACATAAAGCAAAGGTTTCTATAGACAAAGACTCCTATAGGGCATACGCCAACTAGGCAGCAGTATTTCAAAGTTTATTAGATGGCATATGTTGAATTATTGATCCAACATTCTGATAAACTATATAATGCATTCATGTAAATGCAAATGAAATGCTGTTCTATAGAAGAATGCCAGATTATGGGCTAGACTTTTAAAAATGAAGCTAACACAGTTTTAACTCCTTCATGGCAGTGGACACACAAAGTTGGTCACAAAGCTGCCACCAGTCTAGAGATACTGAATGGAATTCATTCTACAGTGCAGGTCTCCACACCGGAGATACCATCTCCACTCCCCTTCTAGTCTAAGGGGAGAAACAAGCATTTTTAGGAAGAATTCACCTGACGTCTTTTACAGGACACAATGAATCTTACACCAAAGAAAGTCAGATTCTCTCCTTGGACAGTAAAGGGTGTCTGCTTGTCTAGGTGCGGTGTACCAATTCAGATTAGTTATAAAGTCACTGAACTGTTTTTCTTCTCTCCTTTTAAGTATACAGCTGGATTCTTCTGATGCAGATGGTTTGTAGGTTAATATGAAGCTGAGATTTGAAGGGGAGGTTAGGTTGTTTCTTGATGTAGAAGGAAAATGGTTTTGGGGGGTAAAAATTAACCTGTTCCTGTTGGGCACCTCAGTGCATGATTTTAAAAATACATCATGATGATAAAGAGTGAAGCAATGCATGTTGTTAGCTGTAGAAGTGGCACTTTCTATGAGCTGAAGTAACATAAGGATTTTTCTCAAATTTATATATCTTCTTCCATTGTCTAGCAAAATGAGAGTCAACACTATAGGAAGTGTGCTGTGCTTTCCAGGAAAATAAAAACTTTAAAATGTGAAAGACTGTGACTTTGAAAGAAGTAGCATTATAAAGAGGATGATCATACTATGATTTATTGTATCTGAGATCTAAAGTTGGAGCTTAACAGAGTCCAGCCTTAAGATAGACTATGATGATAGGCAATCACATAATGAGTATGACGTGTAGTACAAAAACATTTTTCTGCTTCTGAAAGCTGCTATAAATCATGTATACTTTGGAAGACTCTTATGTTAATTAAGGAAGATGCAGCAAGTTGCAATATTTTATGGGGAGAGAGGCAAGCGCAAATTGTTGTGCTTTTTGCCTTATTGCGGAGGGGAAGGAAGAAAAGTTTCATCCAATTCTGAAGGATTTTGTAGCTCCATATTGTAATGCATGCCAGGAGGTTGGGAGGTAGAGGTAGCAATTTTCATTGACTTCCACCATACTGTGTTTGCTTCATTAAAAAATTACAAATTTGTTGGCAAAAAGCAGTAACATATTGCTAGAAAACATCAAAATTCACAGTGTAAATTCATAACTTAAATTTGTGTTCAAAACTGTGGTTTGTGAATTCTGTTTTTTCTTTTAAAAAAGAAGGAATAGTATAATAAAAGTACGTTGTCGTACGTAAAGCTTCTATTTCTAGGTCAGACCAAATTTATGCCAAATATCCTGTATCTATCAGTATATCAGACGCATCAAAATCTTTATTAAGTGAATGGATTTTATAACATTCTGAAATTGTAATCGCAAAGAAGAAATCATTAAAGCATCAGTGCTTTATGCAATTATATATTCATTATAGAATGGAAATAATATTTATTCCTGATTTATCTGAAAATCTGGTACTATTTCTAACAGGTTTTGTTTTATTTTTTTTCTCTTATTTCTACAGGAAGTTGCCCTTGTCCTTGCAGCTATACTGGTATTTTTGTTGGCTTTCTATGCTTTCTTTTATCTTAACATTTCCAATGAAGTTGACCTTGATCTGGATCCAGATGAAAACTAGCAGATGCAATGAATCTATCACCAAGATTTCTTCAGCTTGAACAAGACTACATAGGAACACACAGTCCCTTCACTGTGAGACAGTAAATGATGCCATTTCTTGCAGTCCAAATTCATAAGAAAGTTTTACAATGTGTCCGTGAATTTTACATTCCAGATTTCCAAAATAAGAGAACACTCATGGCCAGCAAGTGTGTTTGGTTAACACCAAAGCCAGGAGCAGCAGTACAATACATGAAGTTTATTGTTTACATTATTTTTTTCTCAGGCAGAGAACTTTGATGTCAAAAGACAGGTGCTATTATTATCATGGGTATTGATGCTGACTTCACAGGAGGAGAGTCTGCCTTGACTAAATTTAAGAATCAAAGCTTCCTAATAGCCAAATTAGGTTCCTTTTCCTTTCCCAAAAGAAAGCAGAAATACCAAATAAAAAGTCTTTTATTGATTTGTATTTAAAATATATCAAAAAACCTTCATCCTTTCTCTCCCTTTTAATCTTTCTTGTGCATGTGTGCACACGCGCACGCACGAAGATGGAAGAAATTGTAGGAAAAAAATTCTTTTTAGAAGCAGTCTGTCACCTCCTATATGGACTTAATTTTATGTCATCCCAGATTCTGTGTGCCCATATATCTGCAGTAATCTTTTTCATTCTTTTGCCAACTGTTCAGCACACATGTGTTCTGTCAGAAATGGCACCTGGATGACAGAAGCTCTAACATTCACATATGCCTCTGAAACACAGTTCTTTGCCTCCTGTGCTGTCTGAACTAGTGTAAATAGAAAGTTCAGTCAATGTTGGTTTTAATTAGTGTATTGCTCTATTATTAATATAAAGCCAAAAATGTATTTTAATTATACTCTTCCTGCTGGTTGTGGTATCAACTTGCTCTACCTGTTAGGGGGATGTTGTAAAAAAAATTGCTTTCCAGTTATACAATCATTTTAATCATCAAACTAATGCGAGAAGTTGTAAGTATGAAGAAACCTTCTTTTTCATGTGTGCTAATAATTGGGAAAATCTTGGCGTGATGACATCCTTCAGTTCTGGCAAAGTACCCTTCAAAATACATACTGTAGATAACATTTCTGATCCCTTTGATAACCACAAGCCACTTGAAGAAGTCGGTATGTCACAGCAGCTGCAGCGAGCTGTAAAATTCTGGCTTTATCCTGTTCTGCTTCAGCTTTGGCATATAACTGAGCTTTGTGGTTGTAAAGGTTCACTTTTGATTCTTTTAAAAATGTGTTCAAATCTCTAGTTTGGATTCACATTCATACCAAGAAAAGCGTAGAGCCATTGGTGCTGAACGTGGCAATGGAGTTAGGCAGGCTGACTTCCAGAAAAGTTATAATAATTCTGAAATTCTATTAGCAAACTAGCTTGGATTTATCTTTGATACCAATTTTAGGGCTGAATGTTAGGTTTAGTTGCAATTGAGGTATTTACTGACTTGTTCCAGAAATGCCTGACTAAGATTTCTTATAGTGATTTTGAAGACAAAAGGATACAAATCATAGCAAATATTATAATGGAAATTATATTTATTTTAAATTGACACAGTCCCATTATCACCACTTAAGGAACTTAGATCAATACAGTTAATTTTTAAACCATACAGTAACTATGACCATATACATTATGAGTCTCTAAGGATCCACTTCTTATCTGTCATACTCCTCATTCACTTTATGCAATGCAAAACAGCTCCTCTAGAAATTCATAGTACAACAGTCTTCCAAGAAGGATATGAAAGAGAAGCATAAACGTGTATGTGCAAATATTTCTCATTTTGTAATTGTGACTGTTACAGACACAAAATCCTAACATTTATGCATTCATATGACCTATAGTCCGCTACTATTCACACACATGACCAAATGCTTAGCAACGTGTTGCATTTATGGTGGAGCATTATCTAACACATGGCCCGACTTTCAGTGGAGAGAAAAGCATATCACAAGCTGTCTCCTTGGATGTGACATGCTTTTCACTTCACCAGTGCCACACCACATGTCACAGAAGCTGCAGACCTCTCCTGTTTGCATAAGCAATTTTCTTATTCCATAAAATTAGAAGGATTGCTTTCTTAATGTCTGCACGTAGCTTTCTGGGTGATGTGTGGCCTGAGAATAATGTGTAGTTGTCCGCTTCATGCAGGTTGTCTTGTAACTTGCTTTCTGAATCAGTTACATGAAAAAGCAAGATATTCTTACTGTCAAATTTATGAACATGAAATTCCTAGAACAGGAAGATTGCATTTCCCATAATTACGACTCATAGACAAAATCCGAAGTGTGTATATGTGTGATTGAAGCAGCTTCCCTGATTTGTGGCTTATCAGTCCATATTGCCCACAAGTGCCATAGCGTGCAGTTTGTCTATTGGCTTCATTTAGGTTAGGCCTTTTCATTTACATGAAAGATATTCTCATGTAGCAAGAACATTTCCTTTTGCTTAGATAAACTGGATAGACTTCTGTTCAGTGTACATAGAAATCCGTGGCAGATATTGCAGCAAATACACTTTTCCTCTTACAAGTGCAATAATTTTTAATGGGACTATGTCAATAGTTTTTTTAAGCTAAAAGCTCCCACTTCTCACCAAATTATTCATCCTTGGTTTTCTGAAAGGCACAAACACAGCAATATTAGCAGTGAGGTCTGATTCTGAACTTAGTAATTTATGATTCCCCTGAGTTCACTGAAATTACAACTGATTTACTCCAAGGGAAAATCAGAATCTGACCTGAAGTTATTTCTGCTTTCTGGAGCGCTACATTGTCCATGCCTGATATTTTAAAGTAGAGACTGATTTTAATCTTGCAAACATGTGGCTTATTTTGCGCTCAGTTATATCTCAGATTGAATGCCTCTTGGGTTTTGGACCACCTATCTTTGTATGAGTTGCTCAGTGTCTGTTTTAATAATAAATGTATTTTTACTAATTTTGTGCTCTTATTAATGTTAGATGTGTCACACTGAATTATATATACATTTGAGAGGACCTTAAAGCAATCTAAACAGCACAGTTCAAATGTGAGCAGTGGTACTCAACAGTTTTAGAATATTCGGATTATTTTAGGCAGTTCTAGCCCCTAAGCTCATACTAAAATTAAGTGTAGCCTATGAATACTTAAAAGACAATAAAGAGAACTTCCCTTGGCATCCTACCCAATAAGAGTAGAGCAGATCTCTTTCTGCAGACAAAGTTGTTCTGTGTAGCTCCCATCAACTTCAGACAGATTGACTTTACTATAAAAGTAATACTTTTATACACTTGTTTCAAAGAAAGATTGCTGATCAAACCGTTTACACAGCAGCCCTGGCTTAACAGGGCAGATTTTTTCAAGGATATTCACCTCTGGGGAGAGGGTAGATGTCAGTACTGTTGTTTCCCTCTGCTTGTGGAGTAATCTGAATTTCTTTCCAGCAGAGGTTGTGGAGGAGATGCCTGTACCGAGTCCTTACGCTGTGGGTGGGAGCGGATGTCCCATCTGGAAGAGTCTCTGCCTAGGAAGGCACAACAGTCTTCCAGCAGTGATTTTGCTCAGTAAATCTTTCCTCAGCAGTTTTCCTTTTCCCTTTGATCCTACAAAAGCAGAACCAATATGTAGACCATCTCAGGACAGAAGCCTCAATGTAGTAGTTTTACTAGTGCCGCTGGTGAACATTGCCAAGGAAAGGCTTTAACTCTATTTCCTAGAGTCCATAAATATTTTTTACTGAAAGCTTAGGAGGCATGTTAAGCATTTCCCTAATGGACCCTAGAGATATATTTAAACTTTTCTTGAAGAACACTTTATTTAAAGTTCACTGTTGCGTATCATATAGACATCATGTGATTCATGTGATCTGTCATAGCTCCTTCCATGCATCAGACCAGCTATAGCGGGGACGACACGTTGACTGTGAGATTATGCTGCAACACATAACTGCGAATATATGCAGTCTGTTTAGGTGTCATCTAAAGTAGTTGACCTAACAAGTTGTGTTTGAAAACAAGTGTTTTTTAAACAACCCTACTAAACAAAGGCACAGTGAAAGCCCTACAAAACCGCTCATCCCATTTCCGTGAAAATTGCTAGCATGGAAGAGGCTTATCTGCTGACTTAGGGCCAGGTTTTGAATGCTGCCCTTTCAGGGAGGAAAATGTTGTTAGCAGCTACCGGTAGAGTGATGATTCATTTTGCTCTGATACAGGATCGTGCCTGTAAGGCACAACTGAGCCAGTTGGTGAAGGTCAGATGCATTCAGGACAATTCTCAGTAAAGGACTGTACTTGAAATGCAGACTAGGCAAGTTTGAGTGCCAACAAACAGGATACTACAGATCTTGATTGCATTTCAAGTTTTACTTACAGTAGCATAATAATTAGTGGTGCTTATGACTAAAAAAAAAACAATATGGCACATCAATAAGACAGCAGAAATGTGATGTTGGAACTGCTTCTTAAAAGATTTTGTAGTGGATTATGCCTGCACTTTGGGAAATGAATCCATGAGATGAATAAACTGGCAAAGATTGTGATCTTATGCTTACAATATTTTTCTCTGAAAGAGCTGACGGAGATATTTTGCAACACTTTTCCCCATCATCCTCTTAGTTTGCTGTAATAGATTCTTTTGTAGATGTATTTCTACACTTTTCCAAGAGTGGAACAATATTTCTTGTAGTTCATCAATGCATTTAATTGACAGAATCCTCTACTCCTCCTTTTATCCCCCCTTAATCACAACCAAATTGGTGGGGAGACAGCCAAAATGTTAGGTACCAGTGTCTCTCAAGCAGATGTCACACCACTATTTTTTAGCTCGTTTAAGTGAATAAACATGTTAAACTGTGAAGTATTACATTTTAGATTTTTTCATTAAAAAAAAAAGGGACAATCTGTTTACTGTCCTTAATTGAGACAACAATCCTGGTCGTTGCCAGTTTTGGCAGTTGTAATGATGAACTATAAATATTGGGACAAATCAACTAACTGGTGATTGTGGGGGATAGTTCAAGTAGAAGCCTCATTCTGCATGAATACTTTTTTCAGTGCTATATTTTTGTAACTTCTATAATCGTTATACTGGTTTGGCATGTTAAAACCACAAATAAATACATAACTAGTCAAACAATAGGCTTGATTCTGTTGTCTTATTCTGATTCACTAAAAAAGCAGATAAAAGCTAACAGCCCTGCAGCACAGTTGATGCCTTGCCCGAATTCTCCCTAAAAGGTGTTTGTTCAGGTCCATTATAAATGTTAGCTATGAAGAGTTTCATTTTGCTGAACCTTGGAAAAACTGAGCAGCATATAGATCTTTGTGAGTTTGCCATTCCACAACGAGGTTGCAGGAATTTTAAAATGCGAAACCACAGGAGGTGAGTATGGAGTTTGGTGGCAAACTGGTGTCATTCTCCTATTGCAGTTCCTCCGGGAACGAGAGCGGAAGAAAATCGAAGTAAAATGGACAATTCTTCCGGCAGACAACCACCTCACAACTCACCGTGTTGCTCAAGAAGAAGAGGGTGGAAGAAAAGCTAATTCTGATATAAAATCAGAGCAACCTCAACTTTTTATTTTTCATAGGGCAAAAAAAGGGCCAGGAGGAGATAAAGATGTCTGGCATGAAGCAGCTTCTCATTAGATCAATGGTTCATTTATTTAAGTAAAGAATAAACAGGGTTTGGGGGATTTACACAAAGCATAAGTCAGGCTAGTTGCTGTTGCCTTCATGTATTAAAAAAGTCACATGCCAAGCTAGAGTAGCTTCGTGTGTCTGTTACTGAGTTAAATGTAAATGTACTGATACTGGCAATGTCCCCGTTTCTCTAGAGACACCACCTTCTCCTGTGATACTGTCAGCAGAGAGGAGGGACAGGGAGGGAAAATGGCAGGGGAGCCCTTTTGCTGATTTTGCACTCCTAAAGCATCACCCCTGCTCAGTGGGGAGCTGCTGGTGTTTAGATTAGGACTGCGGTCCTGGATTGCTTTGGACAGGCTACAAAAAAAGAACAGAGCAGAGCTTAACCTACAGGGTGAGCCTCCTACCATCACCGGTGCCTGATTTGTTACCACAAATAAATAGAAGCTGAGATGTTCAGGCTTTTTACTTTTATTTATAAGGCTCTCGGGGAGGTGCCAGAAAAATTGTCTTTTGTTGTCCTTTGAAACTTGTTTCTGCACAGTTTTTTCCCTTAGTGTCTGTGGGACTGCCTTCCAGTCAAAGAATGCCAAGCTCATGCCTACTGCTTTTGGTAGGAAAGCTGCAGACATTATCCTTTTGCAAGGAGGGGCTGGGGAGTGACCTGACATCGCCTCAGCTCTCACCTGGCTGAAGCTGAAGAGGCTTCAAGTAGGTATTACTGTGTAATATTACTATGTCATATAGTAAGACTTGCTCTGGTTTGGGAAGGACAGCAAGTTCTGAATTCAGGGCAGCTTTACTTAGCTTTTCCTGCCGGAGGAGCCCTCGGAGCAGCCCGCATGGTGAAAGTCAGGTTTTTGCTTGCTTCCCTTTTGATGGCTTCCTTCAGCTTCTCATTTAAAACACGAGCTAAGGTGCTATGATTGTCTACTTAAAGCAGGGCTGTTTTAACATGGGTTCTCACTGCCCTAATGAGCTCGTGACTATTCCTTCTTAAAAGGCAGACAATCATATTTGTGTTTATCTGTTCATTAATCATAGCTGTTCCCAAGCTGCGCTTCTCAGGCAGTGCTTTACCTTTGTGCCACTGTGTCTCTGCTGCTCCAGTAATAATGGGATGTGCTGAACAAAGAAGAAAGTAGAGCGGCTTCTTCAGATCATTACCAAAGCCACAAATTCGTTTAAAGTTAGGCAATATATGTGGGGGAAAATTTCCCAGTGTGCTATATAGATTTTTATTTTGAAGAGCAGCCTTTAAAACCTGCTCTGTTCTTGTGAATGCCATTTGATAGTCCTTGCCCTTACACCTGAAGGCTTGTGGGTTCACATTAAAATAAGACAAGTTATAAACACAATTGTGTTCTTCATGCGAATACATCAGAATTTTTTTTTCTCATAAACCAGTCATCAGCTGTTTTTAATTAATAGAAAAGTGGCTTTGCTTGTGGGTGATAGAGTTTGGTCAAAGGTAGCCTCTCATCTGAAATGTTACAGAATGATAATTACCTCCCTTTAGTTACTGATTGCCTCAAAATAGGAATTACTTGTACTATGTTTAATGTTTTCCAAAGACTGTGATGCTGAAATTTGGTAAATTCTCCACAGAAATATCAGCTCTATGACTCTAATGAGACCAATGATTTTGAAATTTTTCCTTGTCAATGAGTTTTACCTTCTGTATTAGGAAATTTTCAAGTTGATACCATGATGGAGTGGGTAATGCCTGGAGGACAACTGAAAAGAACAAAATAAATGCTTAAGAGACTCTTCACATGCATTATTCAACCTCTCATATACACACTGCTGCGACTGGACTATGTCTGTTAGGGGGTGACGGAGAGGCAACGCATCCGAGACAATCTACTTTGCTTGTGATTGTTGCACCCTCGAACTCACGGGGGCAAGCGTTTCTGCTACACTGCGTTGTGCACTTATACATAGAAGGGATGTCTCTTACTAAATGAATTCCTGGGTACAGGAGAAGATCACTTCTGGTTTGTACAGCTTCATGTAAAATACACAGACAGAAGAAAGAAAAAATGCTCCCTGTCAGCAAGAACATTTGGAAACAAGACTCATTCCTGCAGCACAGGAGTTTTGCATAGGCATAAAACATGTTAAATTTAAAAGATAATACAAGTACTACAGAAAGGAAGTTTTCATTACACTGCACATTTATAAAGGATAAAAGTAGGCCTCACTCCTCTGTCATATATTCATCATTCCTTACAGTACAGATCTCTAGAGTAGTTGCCACAAAGTTGTTATTCCCCCTATTCCACTACTAATTTGGGGATCATCATTGCCAACTCAGAACAAAAAATGGTCTTGTATTTCCCAGAACTTAAACAAGCAAATTAAAGGCTCTTTGTTAAGCATTGAGTTATTCAGTTGCTTTGGAAGGGTCTACCAGAGGCTATGTATAATAATGCATAATGCAAAGTGATGTAGAATAACAGAAAAAAATTATAACTGACTTTCAACCGATCAGCTAACTATGGAGCTGGCCTGGGGGCCTTCAGCGCTTCCTTGCTGCTTCCTTGCAACGCCTTGAGGAACAGATCTGTCACATCCACTCATCAGCATTTATCTCAGTTACCATCTTAGTTTTCATGTCCTTTGTAAAGAATTAAAACTTCAGGGTCATTGGTCTGGAGAAGGCTGGTTTTGATCTTTGCACCTAGATCAGGCCTTCCAGCTTGCTCAGATCAAGGCTCTTTAGCAGATTGCTTCCAGAGAGCCGTGAGCAGTTTGAAAAGAGACTGCATACTCTTCCATCACATTAGCAATGAGATAACACAAGATGAAGACACTGAAAAAGTGCCTCAGCCTCCCTTGGAGAGAGAAGTATTTGCTGAGGTTGTCTGGCAGTGGGGTACCAGATATGTCAAGCTCCATATGAAGTGAGCCTGGGCAGACGGATCTCAGGATGTCAGCAGGGACTGGATGCAGATGTGCTGCCAGATGCTTCTTCTTATGCACTCCCTCCTCCAATGGCACAAACCCAAGAAAACTTATGAGAGGACCCCAGTGCAATCTTGCTCATCAGGAGTAAGAGTCGAGATCATGAGAAGTATCTCTCATGCTAACGATGATGAAAAGTTGGTCAATTCATTAACAACTCAGGATTATAGGAACTGCAAGTGCTACAATAAACCTTCCTTATTCTAACAGCAGGGGTTCATTTGTAAATGAACCTTCACAAAAGCCTAGGCACTTTATGGATAACCAAGTAGTTTAATACTTGTAATGGGAAAATCTATGCAGCTGAATATAAGAGAAAAAAAAAAACATTTCAATGAGAAATATGTTAATTCTGTTCCAGAGGAACTACAGAGGCCCTAGCTCTGATGGGGTCTGAGGAAGGAGTCGTGTACACTAATGATGTCTTCCTCCTTTCATCATGTGCTGGTAACAGGGTAACACATCTTTCCACCCAGCCAACAGGAATACTTTAATTAAGTAAAACAGGATTACAAAACACCAGGCTGCCTAACTGCCCCAGTTTAGAGAGCTGCAGAAATAAAGCTCTCAGTTCATTAAATTATAGCTTATATAGATACCCCACTATTACGTGCCTCACAGCCAAATATCAAAAACAGATCCACGAACAACATGTTCATGAGCTGTCAAGTTCTCCTCTGTCTCAGAAGTCTCGAGGAATACAGAGACTGTCACATGTGTGAGAGATTTTATCTTATGTTGCTCCTCTCACAAGGTGTTCCTTGACCTTAGCATAGGCTGAGAGCTGAAGTTGGCGGGCTAATGAGGAGGAAACAGAGGATGTTCTGTAAAACCTCTACTATATGCTAGTCTTAATCATTTAGAGGCAGACATCACAGCCATCCTTGGAGGTGGAACTGGGATAAAGTACTCCGGGAAAGACACTGTTGTTCCTCTTTGGAAAGCACAGTGGAAAAAGCTTTGTGCTGTCACAGTGGAGGAGTAATCAGTGATGTGGAGGCTGATGGTCCTGAAATGATGACAGCAACCAGCAAGCAGAGCAACCCCTTCTTCTAAACCCTCAAATCCACAGCAGTGCTGTGGCCCAAAGGAGCAGCACTGCCTCTCCATCCAAAGCCCAAGCCTTCAGACAGCTCGCTCTGCCTGGGAGCCTGGGAAAAACACACCTTGTGTGACCCTTCAATAGCAATTACACAGGATGTCTCTCCAAGAATGAAAATGTGCTCACACAGGAGAAAAGAGCTTGAAAACCTCTGCATAATGCTACCATCCCACCAACACCCACTATTTGTGAATTATATCACTGGCTTTCATCCCTCTGAAAAACACAGTTGATTAATACTGTAATGTTCCTAATGACTTGTTTTTTGGATATATGGCAGCTGCATTTTTTAAAAAAAAAAAAAAGCCCACACAGATAGTGGCTTGATTCACTGCGGCTGGTGCAGATCGCCCTTGCTCACAGAGATGGGTGCAGCGCCTCCGTCAGGGCAGCTTGTGTTGGAGAAGGCCGGAGGCTGTTCATGGCTATGCCCTCGCCACGCACTTCTCCCAGCGGTACTGCCTGCTCTGGGAGTCCTGAGTCCCTGCAGGGCCAGGGCGGCTGACGGTGCTTCCTGCTGCTGCATCAGCCCTCCCAGCAGTTTAAGTATTGACAGGGCTTATCTGTGCAGTAGACCTGAGCAACCAATACCCTGGAGGCAAAACCAAGGCAGGAATGCGCGTGGGAGGATGAGCAGAAGCCTCAGGGCTCACAGAGCCTACACGCTAAGTTATCAGGAGGACGGCGTCTAAATCCAACTCCAGTCAGAAATGAAGGGAGTTTAGAGGTTGGTTTGGTTTAGGGTTGATTCTTGGCTGATCCTGAACGTACGGTGAACAGCTGCCCACACCAGAAGTCTCTGTAGAGCAGAAGGCAGTCTGGAGTTGCAGATGTGCAAACACGCCTCCGAGGGGCTGCTGCCCTCTGGGCTGTCTGCTCCCTGCCCACAATGGGACCACAGGTGACTTTTGCAACGACCAACGTGTCTGGTAACACACTGACGAACTTCACGCCATGGCAATAGTAAAATTACTTCTGGGTGTGCTCGGGTTTGTGGGTCCATGGTCTCGGAAGGGCTGTCCCCAGCTGCTGCCAGGGTAGCCCATGTGTGTTGCCTGTATGAGGGTGAATATGCATGAATATGCATGAATATTGCATTAAGAAAGACTGTGGGCACGTTCAAAGTAATTCAGCTTTCGGTGTAAAAGTTCTAAATTTGCTCTGGCATAATTATATCCTTTTTGTTTATGACTTGTGACTTGTTTTTTTTCTGATGTTTTTCACACAGCTGTATCTCTAACCACCACTGAGATTTTAGCAGAACTTTAGGAGACTGTACCACTTTCTGTCTCCCACACACATGTGTGTTTTCTTGGGCTGCATTAAACAAGATGTTTTGCACTCACTATATTTTGCAGGAAGCCAGTATGGCAGAGCTGCAAATTCTGAATAGTTCTCAATTGAAAACATAGGGAAAAGAATAAACCTAGGCCCTCACTTCCAAAAAAATAAATTGAATAGTTGTATACATTATTCAGTCATGGATTAAAATACTTATTTCTAATTATTAAATCATTAATAATTTAAGTACTTTAAATATTTTAATTAAATCCACCACGCCGAATAATACCAAATTCATTAAGATAAAAGTGATAGGTTGGGACGAAAATAGGCATCTTAAAAAGCAGTTCACTTTGCTCACTTTGTGGTGCCGGGACGCTTCATCCCAAGACTTGCTCAGAACATGTTTCTCGGCCATTGGGAAGCTGCAGTGCTGGCCCATCACCGGCAGGTTTTGCCTTCCTCCAGCATGGTGTTGGGATAGCTGTACAGCGTAAGGTTTTGCCGTTAGGATGAGGCAAATCTCAAAACCTTAATCATTACTAAACACCCCACAGAACTTTTCTCCAAAGCTAAGGGGTTTTAGCTGTGGTTTTCCTACAAACCTTAACTCAAATAATTTCCCTTTCATTATGACTTAGTTATAGTACTTCTCCCTTCTTCTGATCCTAATCTATCACACAGCATTGATATTCTCCATGTTTAAGCAGATGTGATTTGCTCTAGAGGTGGCTGCGTTTCAGGCCGTGTTGAGTAAAGTGGTTCCACCACATCATTTTGCAAAGTTTGTAGAATGATTTGGGAGGAAACATATTTAAATGTAAATTATTTTACTATTATCATCATTATTATTATTATCATCATCACCATCGTCAACTACTAGGAGTGAATAATAAGAATTTATTTATCCACACTTGGAGTAGAAAGCAGCACACAGAGGAATACAGCGAAGGTATTTGTCTACCTGTTGCTTAATGTGAATGGACTCGTAGTTTATTATCAGTGTTGTATTTTTTGCCGTGGCTCAGCTAGCACTAAATGTAATGAAAACAGTTTGGAGGTATTTGTCTGAATTCAGTAAACAAATTGTTTTAAACAGTTTTGAACATGAATTTCACATTACAGCTTCATTTTCCTGGCAGGCTTTATTATTCAGTTGTAGGACATCTCATTACACCGACTGTGTGAAGCACTCAGAGAAATGGTTTACAGGTGCATCTCACCTGTTGCTCATTGTGACAAGATTCAAACCATTTAAAGAATGGCTGCAAAATGCTCTACATGGAAATCCACTACCTGATGATCTAAACATGATGCATACAAGTAATTCCTAATAAGATCTGGATCATTCTTTTTTAACATAGCCCGTTCTCTAACAGTGGGGAAAAAATCTGCCCTTTGTATCTCTGAAACTTGCTGGCTGATGGCAGAAAAATATTTGGAAGTTCCCAAATAGAAACTCCAGGGTTTAAGAGGATTCACGACCAATGAAGACTTCACCCATTGCAACACTCTAGCATTGCAGCATGCAATTTCTCAGTCCCTGATCCTTGGTTGGGTACCCAAGGTTCATGAACAGCACATGCAGGTGCACAAGGATGGAGCATGCTGCCTTAATTGAACAGAGAACACAGAGTTGTGGATGCCAGGAGCCCATCTGAAATCCCATGCCCTTCCCACTTTTAAATGGCTTTTTAATAGGCTTCGGAATTTCTATGCCATCATGAAGACTTCTCCCTTTGCCCAGTATCTGAATGCTCTTTCGATGGTAGGTGCCTAAACCACCTCTGTCAAAAGTGGAACAGCCGTCACACAGTCCTGATGGAAATTACCACTCCTTTTCTGTGAGAAGGGATGAGAAAATCTCACACTGACTTCCAAGGAGATGAAGCCTCCTGACTAGAGTGTATCACAGGAGGAATGACGTCTGGCCAGGCAGAGCAAGGCATTGAATTGTATCTCTCGTATCCCATTCAAATACTGCAGTAACTTAGAAAAGAGGAGGACTCCAGTGGCCATATTTCAAAAGAAATTGATAGCTGCCATTGTGTTTCATGTAAAATCCAATTTCAGAGCTGTTTGGTAGGAATTGTCAGAGCGCTCAAAACAGCCCTGGGGGAAGACAAACAGAGGAACACTTTTTTTTGGGTACCAACTAAGCTGGTGCTTGAACTGCATGTTGGGCAATTTGACCTTTTTAAGACTGAAGAGCTCTTGGGTATCACCAGAATTGAAGATGTATGGGAAGCTTTTGTACTGGCCGCTGAAGTCAGGGAGAGTTTGGAAACCTGCTAGAGTAGACAGCAGAATCTCTGGTTTGAACGTACACACATAAATTCCACCTCTGCTGGGTTTTAGATGCCTAAGTCCTTTACTGTGTACAAAGATGTGACAGATATATGGCTACCCTTCAATATGAACTCTAAGTGGCTTTTTCATTCTTATTGCACAACTTAGGAAACTTTTATACCTTAATTTATGCTCAATGTATATTGAACAGCACTTTTATCCTGAGTTTTCCTTCCACCGTTTCTTGCTAAACTAGCATGCAGTGGACATGAAAACGCATGAGGGGTTTCTATAACAACACTGAGAAATAATAAATACCACAAAGCAACTCTGCAATCTCCAAATAATGTAAATGTTTTTTTCATTTAATTACTATCTGCATTGCTGTCCAGCTTCAGAATAATACAGCTGCAAAAGTAATTAATTAATATAGGAATTCAGTTTAATAACAGCACAAGGATTCTGCGTTCACCCGTTGGTTACGGGCACTAGCTAGCATGCTGATAACAGGTTGTTGCCATTGTTGTCACCTCATTAGAAAATTAGCATTTAATTAACTTAGGAAGATATGGAACGATTTGGATATGGGAAATATTTGTACACATTGTCTACTGGAATTAAAAGCTCCCATCCAGCAAAAAGCACAGCAGCCTCTACAGCTGGTGGCTGTTGGCCCACAGAAACTAAACAGACTCGCCGGTCTGTGCAGCTGCAGTCGCTGCCTTTGATTTGGAGGCGAAAGTGAAGCTGTGAGACGCACTCATATCTGAGGCATCAGATGAAAGGAGTGATCCAGCAGTGGCGTCAGCGCTCGCCTCGCCCGCACTGCAGCAAGTCCCCCGAAGTCTTGATGTGCGGCCAGCGCCAGCCTACGAACCGTCAAGTACAAGTTTTGAAGGAAAGATGGCTCTGCTTCAACCTGGGCCTGATGAGGCTTCCCCTGAAGACAGTGGGAGGCTTTCCACTGACGTCAGTGGGCTTTGGATGGCCGCGCTGGGGTTTCCCGGCCCGAGAGCCCTGGTGCTGCGGTGAGCCAGCTGCAGGGAGAGGCAGGTCAAGCTGCCCAAAGGTTAACCACCCCCAGCCTGCAGGGGCAGGGGGCGGGGAGCAGAAGGGGACAGCAAGAAAGGGAAGGGGCTGCTGAAAGGTAGCTGGATTTTCTTGCTGTTGCTTTCTTGTGTTGACACTGGCTGAGCGGTCTGAGGGTTGATTTAGATCCTCTTGTGGATGAAAGGATCCTCTTTAAACTGCAATGTTGAAAAACAGCCTGAAATCTCCTGCTAGCAAACACAAAATAGGAAAAAAAAATCCCTGGTTCCTAGGGTGATTTGTTATTCTGACCAGATACTTTTATTTAGGTTGATGCAAAAGCAGAGGAACAGTCAGATGACATTGAGCCTCGCTCCTGCGGGGTGAGGAATTCACACCTACGTGTGCCAGCACCGCCATGCGCATCCGTGGGGGATTCCTCCAAGCAGGGGTAAATGGTTGTATCACCTCTGTCATCCCTCGGGCTCGGGAGCAGATACTGCAAGCCCTCTGCACGTGTTTAATGTTGCACATGCAAAGCCGTGGAGCCGTGCCAAGCATCCCACAAGTTTCTCCCACTGACGTCCCCGCAGCTGCAGCTGCGGCGGCAGGATCCGTCCTAACCCCGGGCTGAACCAGCCCTCTGCAGCAGCCAGCCCGCCTCGGCTGCGCTCGCAGCCCTGTTCTGGCGTCTCCAGGTACTTCTGAGAGAGACGTCACCGCCCTTGCCAGCAAAAACAGAGCTCCCAGCTCTTCGCTTGCCCTTCCCCAGCCCCGCCGAGCAGATTACCACCTTCCAGGAGCGCTGCAAGCAGGACATTGGGGTCTCACTGAACAGGATGGGTGGGCTGTACCGTGTAAGGTTGTCTCCCCTGGGGGGATCTCACTCCTGTCAGTGCGATGGGCTGACAGGTAGGGACCGACAGCACCCATCAATCACACCTCTAACAGCCTGAAATGCTGCCATTTCTCTTGCGGAGAGCAGCAGCCAAGCCGACAGGCTGCGCGGGGCTGTCAACGAGGCAAATGTCCTCCGTGACAGAGCTGCTCCTGAGGGGATCTCCCACAGTCGTTCATGTTTATCCCGAGCAACTGCCCCCTATTCTTCCTCCTGGCGTGAGGTGAACAAATATCAGAGCTGGAGGGATTAAGAGTAATTGTGTTGTGATCGGCGCAGATGTTTTTCAAGGCAGACACTGAAGTGCGTGACACTGCTGTACGCTGTGTGTCAGGGCGCGAGGCAGGCAGGTAAAATGCGACGGTATTCCTTCAGCAAAGGACAGCCAGTCCCAGTACCGCGGGGACGAGGTGTGTATGCCCGCGTTACGTGCCTTTAATTGGCGGCAGCAATTAAAGGCTGTTTGTGCGTGTGAAGCAAGCGATGTAGGTGAACATAAGCACTGAGGCTTCGCCATTTCTTGAGAGGGAAACCATCCCAGCAGCAGTTATCAGAGTAAGATCAGTGCTGAAGGTGGAAGGTGGAAATAATGTAGCTCAAAGTCCTTTCAGTGCCCAGCAGCAATGGTTAAATACCTGAAGGGAGAGATAAATAAATGAGGAGGCAAAGCAAAAAGCAGCAAAAAACCAAAACTTCTCATTAAAATCTCAGTGTTATGTTTTCCTGCAACCATTTCAAAAGAACTGGCTGCTTTAGCTCCCAAATAATCCCACAAGCCTGTTATAAGGAGCACGAGTTGGGCCCTCATTGACAAGTGACTCCATTGTTGAGCGTGTGGCTCCACAGGAAGACAGAAGGGCAGATCTCCCCCTGGCAGGGCCCAGTGAGCCATTGTGTAACACAGGCTGACTTAGGCCAGGGCCTTCAGAAGAAAACACCACATCGTCATACATTGGTCTTTCCATTTACATTTTCCTATGTTTAAACATTGCTCTCACTGCCAGTAATTTATCTTTGGTGAGATTCAGACCACCTACTTTGGTGCTAAAGTCCAAGAATATGATTTAAAAACCCACAGGCCATCATGGCTTAACACTAGAGGCACCTACATCCATTTTAGACCCCAGAGCTCCCAGGAGCAAACACCTCCTGTTCTCAGAAACATTTGGGCATTTACAGGAGCAAGAGTCGGAGCACAGAGTCATCATCTTGTGATTGCACTTGGCAGCCAAGAGGCAACCGAAGCATGGTGGGGGCTCTCTCACCATCTCGGGGCCCAGCACCAGCGGCAAGGTCATTGCTTCCTTGCTCCGTACACTTTGCTCCCCCCCAGGTTATCCCACTTTCTGGATGAGACTTGTGAGCCACATCTGTACTAGCAGATCACCCCAAGCCAGCACATGGTTGTGTCTCCCACTGTTGGCTGGACTGTTTCCTTGGCAGGTTTCTCCCCAGAAAGATTCAGACCTGTACCCACCTGCTATGGCCAGTCAAGGTCTGGTCAAGATCTGGGATATCATGTCCATGTCTGCCCATCCTTTATGTAACAGGCGCTTCTACCATCTCTGGGCATAGACGTGCAGTAGTTGAATCCTTACAGCCCGTCCAGTCCCTGCTCTCAGAAAATGTAAGGAGAGTTACACTGTTGAACGCTGATGAAATTTCAGGTAGCGCTAAGTTCTGCCCCCTCCATGCTACCTACATTCTGGCATTTCACTAATTTGAATTGCTGATCTATTTAAAATGTAAATTGCTGATCTATTTAAAAGGCTACAGCAGGAGCACAGTTTACATGGAGATCCAGCTGGGATGGAGGGTCAACATTCAAGTTCAGTGTTTTCTTTCTAAATAACTCGGCTGCTAGAACAACACCTCAAGGATTTGAATTTAGTAGATCAAATTTTCTTCTCAGTACATCCCCACTGACACCACTTAGGTCAATGGACCAGCTTGTGATCTCAGTTAAATCAGCATGTATTGGGAGTAACATTACAGAGACTAGTGGAACTATTCCAGATTTATATTGGTGCTAATGAGACCAAAATCTGGTCCAATGTACTTGCGGAGATAGAACTGAGAGCAAAGCATTCATTCCATTCCTGCAGTAAAATATACCACCCTGCAGACTTTTTAAAATCTTTGAACACAAGTCTGTGTATAACAATAAGAATAAACAGAGTGAACACTAAAATAATAGCAGATAAAAATTTATCCACTAACCTATAGGAAAACTGGTAAAACCTTGGCATGCTCCTGGGTAGATGCAAGAAAACATTGATCGTATGAAATAAGCTACATGAATGCTCAAGTGATGAATTAGAAATTATTTTTAAAATGTTCTAGTTTAACACAACATTTTGAGATGAGAAGAATAATTTAAGGTTCCAGCCTTGCAAAGACTGGGGTACACTACTTTTGTTAGTGGTAACAACATCCCATTTACTTTATTCATGTTCTTTTAATCACCCGTATGATTCTTTGTACTTCTATTCCCAAATGCCTACCAATTAATTTCTTTTTATTCTTTCTACCTTAGCTTCTTTGTGATTTGTCAGAGACTATTTCAGAAAGCAAACTTTTTTTCATTATATGCATGAAGAGCAGAATGAAAATTTTATAGTTGATACGAGAATGATTACCAAAATCAGAAAAGATTGTTTCAAGTTCTTCTTGAATGCTTATTATGATAGAAGAGACCTTCCCCTTTTTAGCTCATTGGAAACATCTGAACTCGTCCTGTTTGAATGATAAAAAGTGGTAACTAGCACTCTGATAACTGAGCTCCCAGTGTTAATGCAAGCACAATGTAGGTGTAGAAACCAATGGGCCATCAATAATAGAAGTATGAACTGGAAAACAAGCAGAACAATTCCAGCTCCTCTAGCATTAGCAAAACCTGTAATTCAAAAGCCCCTACGCTTTGGGACAGGTAGCAGAAACCTCTATAAATTGCCTTCCACCAAGCTGGCTTCTTTTTCCAGGTGTGCAGAATGCTGGCCTGGAAGTGTGGGAGAAAAAACATAAGGAAAGATTTTTCATAAAATGAAAAACAGAGGAAGAGAGAGAGACAGCAAACATGTATATCTAAGCTGTCCTGTGCCTTTCCTTTCAAATTAGATCAGAATAGGGAAAGGGGGAAAAAAAGAAAAAAAAAAAAAAAGAAGAAAAAAAAAGGGACAGTAGGGCAGGGAAATCAGAGAAAGCTAAACAAAGGTTTTAATCCCCCAGGGATCCCTCTGAAGGAGGATGTTTCCTGTCTTCCTGCTCTGGGAGTCCTATTTCTAGGGGT